>JAKUCC010000227.1:0-15940 GCA_030563365.1 Hemisphaericaspora xylanilytica | reverse complement strand
CCAAACAGGAGAAAGCATTTTCTTTTGGAACACACTAACTATCAACCCACATCGATACTAGCTTTTTTAATAACCAAATACATAGCCTACACCAACAGCTTCCACAATTACACACGCGTTCCCCAGCTCCCTTATCTAAGCTCAAGCAAGAACTAATACAATGACAAGCTTCTTTAATAGATCCCCGAAACACCAACATGTGGTTCATGAAGTAGCAGACATTTCACATTCGATGGAGAACATTTCCATCTCCAGTAATAATATGATGGACATTGACACAAGCTATAGATCTACCAATAAGACCCAGTTTAACCAGTTTAACAAAGAAAATATCACACCCTTGAATTCTCCAACAAAATCAATATTACAAAGTTCACCACTTGGACCTGGAAGCACAGGTACTCCCTACAAGAATGGAAGATTACAACAGCCTTATACTCCCACACCAGCACCACCAGCACCTCCGTCGCGTGCATCACATACACCTGGCAACACCCAGAAGCAACAGGAGGAAGTCAAGAAAAGTCAGGCGATTCAAGAGAATATAAATCAATTACAGCCTCCTATAAGTCAAAGATTTAAATTGTCTGAGGACGAATTCTACAAACGTGCCAATAGTCCCAAAACAAAGAGATTAACTTCCGTTGCCCAGTTATATTTCTTGGATTATTATTGCGATATGTTTGATTATGTCATCAATAGAAGAGAAAGAACGCGGTTAGTCGAGCATCAACTATTGACTGATCCAAGTTATCAGAATGACCCTCAAAGACAACAATTGGAATGGAAGAATTATATAGGTAGAGAGCGTGCTCTATTAAGAAAAAGAAGATTGAAACCAAAACATAAGGATTTTGAAATGATTACTCAAGTGGGGCAAGGTGGATATGGCCAAGTGTTTTTAGCAAGAAAGAAAGATACAAGGGAAGTATGTGCCCTCAAGATTCTAAACAAAAAATTATTGGTGAAGTTGGATGAAACAAGGCATGTTTTAACCGAAAGAGATATTTTGACCAATACCAGAAGTGATTGGTTAGTGAAATTATTGTATGCGTTCCAAGATCCCGAGAAAGTATATCTTGCCATGGAATTTGTACCAGGGGGAGACTTCCGAACCTTGTTAAATAATACTGGCTACTTGATCCCACCCCATGCCAGATTTTATATAAGCGAAATGTTCTGCGCAGTTAACTCATTACATGAGTTGGGATTTACACATCGTGATTTGAAACCAGAAAATTTCTTGATTGATTCTAAAGGACACATTAAACTTACAGATTTCGGATTGGCCGCTGGAACTGTTTCTAACGATAGAATAGAGTCCATGAGATTGAAATTAAAGAATTTGCAAGATTTGGATGATTATCAAATACCATCTAGATCAATGCTTGAACGTCAAAAAATATTTAAACAAAGTCAAGGACATCATAATTTAGCGAATTCGATTGTTGGCTCTCCTGATTATATGGCATTGGAAGTGTTAGAAGGTAAGAATTATGATTACACTATTGATTATTGGTCCTTGGGTTGTATGTTGTTTGAAGCTTTATGTGGATATCCGCCATTTTCTGGTTCAAAACAGGATGAAACCTATTACAACTTAAAGAATTGGAAAACTGCTTTAAGAAGACCACAAACCAAAGACGGAAGATTTGTATTTAGTGATCGTACGTGGTCATTGTTGACCAAATTGATCGCCAGTCCTTCTAATAGATTGAGAACATTTAAACAAATCCAGCAAGCTAGTTATTTCAGTGATATTAAAGATTGGGATAATTTACGTAATCGAACTCCACCATTCACGCCACAATTGGACAATGAAGAAGATGCGGGCTATTTTGATGATTTTGAGGATGAAGAAATGATGATGAAATATAAAGATGTGTTTGCAAGACAGGAACAAAATGAACAATTACTAGAAAAAGCTGGAGGTGGGAAGAAATTCCAACAAAACAACTTTATCGGATTCACATTTAAACATAAATCAAACCCAAATAATAAGTTTGGTAGTGGTGAGATTAATTTATTGAATATTGGTGCTGCAACAGGAGGGTATAGACAGGGTGGATTGGATCCATTGGCTACTTTATATTGATTGGGAAATTGAACATTTCGTCATTCTCTCTATTGGCGAAATAGGTTTTGGTTATAGTCAGTTTTATTGAATTTTTTTATATATCTATTGATTGTTATTATTATTAGGCTTTGCCGTTATTTGCAAATGCACAAAGTATTATTATACTACAAACATGGTTTTACGTCTAATTAGTTCTTCCATATGTAATCCTTGTCTATCTTTTCCTTTATAAAACTTCGTTGAAGGCCATGCAATTGTTCAGCCTCTCCTACTGCTTTCGATATAAACTCAAATAATTCTTCCTGAGTAAACTCCCCTTGACTTTCCAATAACAACACCTTTTGCGCCTTTTCTTCCACAATACTAAAACAGACCACATGATGAGAATCGCTCGTGGCCAATACGTCTCCTGGAGGGTTCATAATCAAGTTCCCCAGATTATAACAACCAACCACCGAAGCAAACGACATGTTCAAGGCCAAATCAGCATCCACAAGGGCGAAATAACAACAATTTATCGCCGCATTTAGTTCATTACAAGTATATTCCCCTGGCTCATCATTTGTCAAAAACTGGACGACAATCTGAATCAATTGTCGAGGATACTTGTAACGAATTATAAGTGATTGCAATAATGATCGTAATTTGTCTTCTAATAGTTTCTCCCTTGTTGTTGATACTCCAACAGCGGGACGGATTATGATTTCTAAACTGGCTCGATTGGGTAATTCTTGACGTTGTTTTGGTTCGATTGGTCCACAGATTGATACTATGACTTTGGAATTGCCGAGGATTAGTTCGGCTGACCCGTCGGCGTTGTCTATGAGTGACGTGCGTACTTGTAAGGACATAGTTGGTGGTGGGTGATGTATATAAGGTGGGGTGTTTGGGGGAAGAGATGGTTGGTTAGGGTATATTTTTCAATTTTCAAGGTGAAGTCATCTCAAGGAATTTATTTGGTGTGGATTTTTTTGGGTGGTGTATTGATGGTTGGTCAACACAGCAACAGGAATTAAGAATAGCCGTACCCGACACAAGCACGATGGAGGATTATGAGAAAGAATTGCTTGCCGACTTTGAAAGTTCCGATGAAGAAGATGTTAAAGATTTGAATAATGAGTCTACGCAGTCTAGCTTTCCTGATCAAGACAGTCCTAATAAATCCTTTCAAGAACGGTTGAATGATATAATACAAGCAAATGCAATTGCTGATTCGTTTCAGACCATTCTAGGTACTCCCGATATCGAGAATGTAGATGATTTGACCAAATTATCGCGAGTTTTGCCCTTGGTTCCGGAACTTCAACATCACATTGAGCAGTTTTCAAATGAGCAAGAAAGCGATTACTTGGAATTACTATCATCATTGTCAAATGATGGAGACCTGTCTGAGGAATATAAATTCATACTTTCCGTCAATGAATTATCAACAATAATAAACAATGAAATCAATGTGTTTTGCTCCTTGATCAAAATGCAATATAAAGTTGTGTTCCCCGAATTGGAGACTTTGATAATGAACCCTATTGATTATGTGAGATTGGTTTTGACATTTAGACAGGATCTAAAAAATATTAAATCATATGAACAAGAAATGAGAAAGATAGTCTCGAATGAGAAAGTGTTGGTGATTATCATGGCAGCACTTCAACAAGCTGAACGACAATTCATACTATCGGATAACGATATGACCAAGATAGTCTCATGCGGAATATTGATATTAGAATTAGATGATATGCTAGGCAAATTATCCAGCTTTATAGCTAGCAAACTATCCAAGTTTGCGCCCAATGTTTCGGCAATAGTTGGGCCTATAACCACCTCACAATTGCTAATCGCAACTGGTTCGTTAAAGCAATTGGCACTTACCCCATCTTGTAATGTAGCATCATTGGGAGTACGTGACTTATCATCGACTACAAAAGTGGCGTCTCGAGCAATACGACAAACTGGGTATCTTTATCATTGTGATATTGTGAAATATCTCCCACCTGATATAATTAGATCGGTGATGAGGATTATAAGTGGGAAAGTGATCCTTGCTGCTCGAATAGATCTATCTAAATCTAGCCCTAATGGTGAAGTGGGTGCGAAATATTTGCAAGAAATAACGGAAAAGATTGATAAATTGTTAACCCCACCAGAGCAAGTGCCGGATAAGGCGTTACCTGTTCCAGTGGAACAAAAATCGAAAAAGAGAGGTGGTAGAAGATTCAGAAAGATGAAAGAACGGTTCCAAATGTCAGAATTACGGAAGGCCCAGAATAAGCTAGAGTTTGGAAAGGAAGAGGATACTGTCATGGACAGTTTTGGTGAAGAGATTGGATTAGGTATGAGTAGAAGTTCTGGGGCTGGAATGGGACGAATCGGTCAGATTAAAGTGAATACAAATACAAATGCCCGGATGTCGAAAGCAATGATACATAGATTACAAAAACAACAAGAAGAATCCAAACTGTTTCGGAATGCGATATTTGAAGGAGATGGTGATACTTTGTTATTAGCCAATCCAACCACTGAAACTTCAAATGGTACTGCATCGTCACAACAACAGCAAGAGAAAAAACCAGTCATAAAGAGCCGCTGGCTAAGCGGGATTCATAAACGGAAACTAGAGGATGATCACCCAAATGGTGACTCATCCAAACAACCTCGAATAAGCTGAGTAGTCAACCAAGTGTTGTTTATAAAACTCTGGTGTTTACAATTGTATAATGATTCATCGTAAAAATGGTATACTGCCTGCATATAAACAAGAGTCATAACCAAACAAGGAAAATTTTTTTTCAGATTTTTCAAATTCCCCAATTTCACCTTTATGCTCTCTTCTTCTGTATGCTTTGTAGTAGAATATTCCTTCCACGAATATTACCAATTCAATCAGTTAGTAGAAGGATTCTTATTAACAGAAGGGCATATTCAATCAAGAAACCAAATATGAGTGACCCAATTCCTCCTGCATCTGCAGCTCAACCAACTGAACCGGCTGCTGCTTCTCCAGCTCAACCAGCCGCTGCCAATGCTGACGAACCAGCAAGACCAAAGACCGCCAAAGAATTAGAAAAGGAACGTAAGAAGGCCGAAAAATTAGCTAAATTTGAAGCCAAGAAGGCTAAACAAGCAGCTGCTCAAGCTGAAGCAGCCAAGAAGGCTCAAGATAAGCCAAAGAAGGCCAAGAAGGTTGTCGAACCAATTCCTGAATTTATTGACCAAACTAAACCAGGTGAAAAGAAGGTTTTGATTTCCTTGGATGATCCATCATTGAAGGCTTACAACCCAAAGAATGTTGAAAGTTCATGGTATAATTGGTGGGAAGAACAAGGGTTCTTTGAACCAGAATTAACTAGTGATGGCGAACTCAAAAAGGAAGGTGTTTTCTCCATTCCATGTCCACCACCAAATGTCACTGGTGCTTTGCATATTGGACATGCATTGACTGTTTCTATTCAAGATACTTTGATTAGATGGAATAGAATGCAAGGTAAGACCACATTATTCATTCCTGGGTTTGACCATGCTGGTATTGCCACCCAATCGGTTGTTGAAAAACAAGTTTGGAATAAGGAAAAGAAGACTAGACACGATTACGGTCGTGAAAAGTTTATTGAAAAGGTTTGGGAATGGAAAGAAGAATATCACAACAGAATCAAGAATCAATTCAAGAGTTTGGGTGCTTCTTATGATTGGAGTAGAGAAAAGTTTACTTTAAACCCTGATTTGTCAGATGCTGTCACTGAAGCTTTTGTTAGATTACATGAAGATGGTACCATTTATAGAGCCAACAGATTGGTCAACTGGTCAGTTAGATTAAACACTGCCATTTCTAACTTGGAAGTTGACAATAAGCTTGTTGCTCCAAGAACATTACTTAGTGTCCCAGGGTATGATAACAAGATTGAATTTGGGGTTTTAACTTCATTCTCTTATCAAGTTGAAGATTCCGATGAAAAGGTTACTGTTGCCACCACTAGACCTGAAACCATTTTCGGTGATACTGGGGTTGCTGTTCACCCAGACGATGAAAGATATAAGCATTTACATGGTAAATTCGTCAAGCATCCATTCTTGGATCGTAAATTGCCAATTGTTTGTGATTCTGAAGCAGTTGATATGGAATTCGGTACTGGTGCTGTCAAGATTACTCCAGCTCATGACCAAAACGATTACAACACCGGTAAGAGAAACAATTTAGAATTCATCAACATTTACACTGATGATGGTTATTTGAATGAAAACTGTGGTCCTGAATGGAAGGGTATCAAGAGATTCGACGCCAGAGCTAAAGTTATTGAAGCATTGAAAGAAAAGGGATTGTATGTTGGTCAAGAACCAAATGAAATGAACCTTCCAATCTGTTCCAGATCTGGTGATGTTATCGAACCATTGTTAAAACCACAATGGTACGTCAATCAACAAGACATGGCCAAGGAAGCCATCGCTGCTGTCGAACGTGGTGAAATCGAAATTAATCCAAAGGCATCAAGAAATGAATACTTCAAATGGTTGGAAAACCTTCAAGATTGGTGTATTTCTCGTCAATTGTGGTGGGGTCACAGATGTCCAGTTTATTTCGTTATCATTGAAGGTGAAGAACACGATAGAATCGATAATGAATATTGGATTTCCGGTAGAACTAAGGAAGAAGCTTTGGAAAAGGCTACTGCTAAATTCCCAAATAAGAAATTCACTTTGGAACAAGATGAAGATGTTTTAGATACTTGGTTCTCTTCAGGTTTATGGGCTATCTCAACCTTGGGTTGGCCAAACAAGACCAAGGATTTGGAATTGTTTAGTCCACAATCCTTGTTGGAAACTGGTTGGGATATTTTGTTCTTCTGGGTTGCTAGAATGATCTTGTTGACTTTGAAATTAACTGGTAAAGTTCCATTCAAGGAAGTTTTCTGTCATGCTTTGGTTAGAGATGCTCAAGGTCGTAAGATGTCCAAATCTCTTGGTAATGTCATTGACCCAATTGATGTTATGACTGGTATTTCATTAGAAGGATTACGTGACAAATTATTGACAGGTAACTTGGCACCGGCTGAAGTTGAAAGAGCCACTCAAATTCAAAAACAAAGTTTCCCTAAGGGTATTCCAGAGTGTGGTACTGATGCTCTTAGATTTGCCCTCTGTGCTTACAGTACTGGTGGTAGAGATATTAATTTGGATATTTTGAGAGTTGAAGGTTACCGTAAGTTCTGTAACAAGATTTATCAAGCCACCAAGTTTGTTTTGGGTAGATTGGGTGAAGGTTACGTTCCACCAAAGTCAAGTGCAAAGACTGGCCAAGAATCATTACCAGAAAGATGGATTTTGAATAAATTGACCATTGCCTCTGGTGATGTTAACAAACATTTAGAAGCTCGTAACTTTTCCGATGCTGCAAATGCTGTTTATGCATTCTGGTATGATTTATGTGATGTCTATATTGAAAACTCCAAGCACTTGATGCAAGAAGGTACCCCAGAACAAAAACTCTCTGCTCAAAACACCTTATATACTTGTATTGAAACCTTATTGAGATTGACCCATCCATTCATGCCATTTATTACTGAAGAATTATGGCAAAGATTACCAAAGCGTGAAGGTGAAACTGCTGTTACTATTATGAAGGCCAAATTCCCAGAATATGAAGTGGGTTTCGCTGATGAAGAAGGTACTACTCAATACAATTTGGTTTTGGACGTTGTTAAGACCGCTAGATCTGAATTGGCCAACTTCAATATCTTAAAGGGTGCTGAAATTTATCTTGAATGTAAAGATGATGAATCATACAAGACCGTTACCGAGCAAAAGGACGCCATTGTTTCTATGGTTAAGCCACTTGAATCCCTTAAACTTTTCAAACAAGGTGAAAATGGTGAAAACTGGCACCCAGAAGGTTCTGTTGTTACTGCAGTTCAACTCAATGTTAACCTTTATGTTGTCATTAAGGGACATGCTGACATCCCTGCCGAAATTGCCAAGTACACCAAGAAGCTTCATGAAGCCACTGTTGCTGAAAAGAAAATTCAAAAGGTCAAGGACAGTTTCAATGAAAGTACTGACCCAGCAGTTATAAGTACAACTAATGAAAAGTACGAAAGAACCATCACTGATATTGAAACCTTCACTAGAAGACTTCAACAATTAGAGTTGAATTCTAAATAGAGTGAGTTATATAATAATACCTTCATTCACTATTTCTTTTACCCCCCTTTTAATATCGTATATGTATAAATGAGAATAGTAACTTTGTAAATATGCCTACTGTGCCTCCCTTGGTTTTACTGAGTGGTTTGCATGTTTGATAATGTCTGTTGATGTCAATTGGAGTGAGACACAAACCCCTAGAACCAGAATTTCACGTGGTGGTGCCATTATACAGGAACGAAACTTAGACAGTGAAATTTCACACTAACTAAATTTACTAAAAACAATGAGTTGTTGTTGTTGATTACGAAATTTGAATTGTGTCCATTTGATTTAGTGGCTGTCAGTTTTAACGAATTCAAAGGTATAAATACCCCTCTGTGTCTCTGTTTCGCAAATTTATTCTCGTCTCTTTCTTTGTAAACAGTTTAAGTGATTTTATATAACTAATACATTTCATAATGGGTTTCGACGATATTTTAAAGCAAGGTGAACAATTCATCAAGGATGGTAAAGTCAATGCTGAAGACCTTAAGGATGCTTACGCCAACTACAATCAAGGTGGTGATCTCAAGACTGTCGCTATGAAGACTTATGCAGACTATAAGGACAACCACAAGAATGACGACAAGAAGAAGGAGCACAAGAAGGAAGATAAGGATTAAGCTTGATATATTTGTCGATTTATAGGGAAAGTTATGTCTTCTAAATACACATGTTGATTTCAGATCAGTTGTTCTTCATATTGCGTGGACATCTCCAATTGCACTCTATGTGTTTGATTGATGATTACAGTTGGGGATTTACGATTACTTAGCTTACTGCGTAGTGTCCACTTCAATCAAGTTGTAATTTCTGGTCATTGTCACTGAGTGGTTTAATGGACATCTCGCCTCTTCTCCAATTGAATCTTCGTATAAACTTGATCACACTCTCTCACTTTTGCCGTCTTTGTGCAAAACTTCATTTGAGCTTCGATTTCTAATTACACAAACTTATTGTCCAATTATGATTTCTAACCACTGGAAATCAAGCATAATTGTCGGTCTTCCATTGTAATGTCTACACTTTTGTACCGCAGAGAAGAACACATCGAATTGACGACCAAATTCATACGTGGTTGCCACTTGAGATAACTCAACTTTTCACGCATTTAAAACTTACATTAGATAGTCTCGCATCCTTGCAGGGTTTAGATTGGGCGCTGTGTACTGAACAATGATTTTTGCATGTACTGGGATGGGCTGTTCGACTACGGGGTCATATACGGTATTGCAATAGTACTTAACAGGACGTATCTCACTCTCTAAAAACTGAATGGGGAACAGAATTTTCCGCATTAATAGTACTTTGGATCATTTAAGCGGAACCATCTCTACAAAGCGTCTATCTCAAATGATTCAAATTATGAGATTATAGAGTGTCACAATATGAACTTACTTGGGTTATTCAATTACAGGTGTGGGACATACCACAAACCGACAATAATCACATATGTACAAACAACTATGGTTCCATTATAAATAGACTATTTAAAAGCTATATTCTTGCAATACTTCTTCCAATATTTCAGGATACCATCTTTTGGCAACATCTTGATGCGATTTAATTCTATTCTTAAACACTGCATACCCCACTGGATGTTTACTAACATCAGGTTTGAATTGAAATCCAACATCAACTGCCCAATCTCTAATTTTCTTGTCCCGCTCTTCTTTCAATTGAACGATTTCTTGAGGAATATTCTCCACTGCTGATTTATAACAATCCAAATCAATAGTTTGAAAAAATGGTATAGAAAGCCTAGTACCTGATCCTGGTTCGGGGATCAATACACGATGGATTGTGGCTTTGCACACACCTTGGGTAATAGCCTCTAGGGTTTGTCCATTATTGACCACCAAATGACCAGGGATATTAGGCACAGTGACCCATTGTCCTTGGAAATTCTGCACTTGCAAAGAGTTTTGATGTGGAGTAGGCTGATAAATATATGTGATTAAATCAGAATCACGATGAGGACCACAACCTTGGTTGGTGTCAGGACTGTCATTCATGGCTACGGATGCCGCACCATTCAAATCGCTCTTGTCAGGGTAAGCGATCAATTTCATCTTACATTGCTGGTTTGGTTTGAAATATCCATCCAATGCATGTCTGTCCAACCCTATTGCTTCCAATACCAAATATCTGAACTCTTTACTTAAATTTGTCATCCTTTCAATGAACTTTTCCACTGTTGGGCGAAATTTTGGAATTGCATCTGCATCTGGCCAAAGATTGGGACCTTCAATATTTTTATATATGGGTTCATATGCTTTGGGACCAGGTAATTCAGTTGCTAAATCTATTTGTTCACGCCAGTCAGTATGAGATGCGGTAATTTCGTTGGCTAGTCTTGAATAACCTAAGAAATGGGGACTATGAATCATTTCACATTTTGCTTTGACTTCTTCTGGCAAGGCAAAGAAGTCGATTGCTTGTTGTTTAATTTGTTCAAGTTCTTGTGGAGAGGGACCTAAAGACTCATAGTTTTTAAGCAAAAGGAATCCGACATTGATGGTTGCTTCTCGTAACTCTTTCAAAAACTGGGGTTTAGTCTCGGGATTAAATGCCAAATTAAGGTCAAGAATTGGGATGTTTTGAAATGACATTGTTCTTGTTCAATGAAAGATCTAATATACGTTAATGGTAAAGAGATTTCATGTAGTATTTATATGCAAGAGTACATGGGTAAAGAAAATCAGATCATACTCTCATAAGTGTACATGTAGTATGGTGTAAATCTATTGGTAATTCAAAATGACGAAATTGTGGAAGACTTGACGCCACAGTTTTTTTTTCATTGGGTTGGGTCCTTTACTGGGTATGAGACAAGGTATATAAGCTTTCTTGTTGCATTATTTGCAGCAGGAAAGGGACTTTCGGTTGTGCCGGGTGGGGCTTTAGAAGCAAATGTTTCAACATAATGTAGTAATAGGTATCCTGTAGGCAGGTATCACTATTAATGTTCACAGATGTAAGTACAGCATGGTGGCGAGGGGAGAAAACAGTTCATGTGGCAATCCCTCATTGCTAAGTACAATCTCTCTGGGACTCGCAGAACTGAGAAAGCAACTATCGACTCTCTAGGTAAAAAGGCAAGGTAATAGATAATGTGCTGTAATCATTCTTTCCAAGTTCATCATTCTCGCAAAATTTTGGTTAAAGTTCTATGCCAAGGTTCCAGAAAGCAGAGTTCAAGTCGTTGGACAATAATGGCTTCATTTGACTTTGGGTGCAAAATTAATTTTATTGCTTTGGGTAGTCTTGCTAAGAAAATAAGCTTACCGATCGTGGTGATATGAGCTGCTTTCCAACTCTCTTTCCCCAGTATTCGCTCTTCTTAGTCAATTGATGCTTTTAAGATAGATTTGATAAATCTCTTAGATGTCTCTGTCTCTGATTGAGTATGTCCAAGGAAATCTCCATAGAAGGTGAAAGAACTTTTTGCTTCACACAGCCGAAAAAAGGCAGTTTATGTGAAGTTACAGGTTAGATTTTGTTCGTGTTGATAAATTTTACAGATTAAAACAATACGTAAAAAAAATCCAAAAAAAAAAGACGTTGACATAAAATCTGGTGTTGCCAATTGTCAAAAACCAAATCCAATTACTCTCTTTCATTGACTAGTAGTGATACAGACAAAGCAATGTCAGATATAGTAGCAAATACAGCTATTCAATCTGCTGATTTGTTGGTTCGCAAGCCACTATGGTTTAGACCTTATGTATGGCCATTCACAATTATATATCCAATATTCATCCAGATCTATCTTTATCATTATGACACGTATATCGGTGGTAAAGAATGGACTTTTGTATATTGTATCACCATGATCTCAATCAATTTGTTGTTCTGGTTAATGCCCCATTGGAATCTTGAAATCGATGCCAAATTCAACTATAAGCAAGTCAACAAGATCGATGATGCCAAGTATATTAAAATTGTTCCTGCTCCAAACTGTGGGATGGGAGAAATCTGTGAAATCAATCGTGAAACTTTCCATGATGGTGAAAGGCAAGTTAGTTTCTTATACCAAAAGAGAAGACATTTGTTTCATCCTGAATTGAATAAATTTGCTCCTCCTGAATTCTTATTTGATCAATTACCACAATTGCAAGTCTTCCAAAATACGAAAGGTTTATCCGGTGATTTAGAAAAGATGATTAGAAATTATGGTGCTAATAAGTTCGATATTCCAGTGCCAACTTTCTTGGAATTGTTCAAAGAACATGCTGTTGCCCCATTCTTTGTTTTCCAAGTGTTCTGTGTAGCCCTTTGGTGTATGGATGAACAATGGTACTATTCGTTGTTCAGTTTATTCATGTTGGTAACGTTTGAAATGACTACTGTTTTCCAAAGAAGAACTACAATGGCCGAATTCCAAAGTATGGGTATTAAGCCTTATACCGTGTATGTGTATCGTGATAATAAGTGGGTTCAACTTCAAACCACTGATTTATTGCCAGGAGATTTAATTTCTGTTACAAGAACCAGTGAAGGCAGTGCATTACCATGTGATTTGTTATTGGTAGATGGATCGGCAATTGTGAATGAAGCGATGTTATCAGGGGAATCAACACCATTATTGAAGGAATCAATTAAGTTGAGACCATCCACTGACAATTTGCAACCAGAAGGATTTGATAAAAACTCGATTTTACATGGTGGTACTATGGCACTTCAAGTTTCTAAACCGGAAACAACATCAATTGTACCAATTGCTCCTGATAATGGTGCTCTTGCGGTCGTCACAAAGACTGGGTTCGAAACTTCTCAAGGTTCTTTAGTGCGTATGATGATTTTCTCAAGTGAAAAGGTTTCTGTTGGAAATAAGGAAGCATTCTTCTTTATCTTGTTCTTGTTGATTTTTGCAATTGCTGCTTCGTGGTATGTTTGGGTCGAAGGTACCAGAATGGGTAGAATTCAATCGAAATTGATCTTGGATTGTATTATTGTTATTACATCGGTTGTTCCACCAGAATTGCCTATGGAATTAACTATGGCTGTTAATTCGTCTTTGTCCAAGTTGCAAAAAGTTTATGTCTACTGTACTGAACCTTTCAGAATTCCATTGGCTGGTAGAATCGATGTTTGTTGTTTTGACAAAACTGGTACTTTAACCGCCGAAGATTTAGTGTTTGAAGGATTGGCCGGATTCAACGTTGACGATATTCATCATTTGTACAAGGGAGAAGAAGCTCCAGAAACTACTGATTTTGTGTTAGGTGCAGCACATGCTTTGGTCAGGTTAGATGATGGTGAAGTTGTGGGTGACCCAATGGAACAAGCAACGTTGAAAGCAGTTCACTGGCAAGTCGGCGCTCACGATAGTGTAGAGAAAAAGAATGGTGATACTAAGAAGATTAAAATATTGCGTCGTTTCCAATTTTCGTCAGCACTTAAAAGAATGTCAACCATTTCTTCAATCAATACCCTTGCTGGAAAGAAAAACTTCGTTGCTGCCAAAGGTGCCCCAGAAACTATTCGTACCATGATTGTTGATGCCCCTGAAAATTATGAAGAAATCTACAAGTCTTTCACAAGAGCTGGTTCCCGTGTTTTGGCCCTTGCCTATAAGTATATTGATACCGGTGTTAACGTTAACAAAGTAAAGCGTGAAGAAATTGAATCTGGTTTACATTTCGCCGGATTTATTGTATTCCATTGTCCTTTAAAGAGTGATGCTATAGAAACAATCAAGATGTTGAATGAATCATCTCATCGTTCAGTCATGATTACTGGTGATAACCCATTAACCGCGTGCCATGTTGCCAAGGAAGTGGCAATCGTAACTAAAGACGTTTTGATTTTGGATGCTCCTGAAGAACACCATGAGGTTCAGGAAAATGAAAGTTTGGTCTGGAGAAACGTTGATGAATCAATCGTCATTCCATTTAATCCTTCTGATAATATTAATACTGAATTGTTTGCAAACTATGATATTTGTATTACTGGTCATGCATTAAACTATTTGAGTGAGCATAAACAAATCTTGGAAGTATTGAAACATACCTGGGTTTACGCGCGTGTTTCTCCATCACAAAAGGAATTCATCTTAACTTCATTGAAGGATGCTGGTTATAACACCTTAATGTGTGGTGATGGTACTAATGATGTTGGTGCTCTTAAGCAAGCACATATTGGTGTTGCCTTATTGAACGGTACTGAAGCAGGTATGAAGAAATTAATTGAAAATAGGAAAATGGAAGCAACTTTGAAAGTTTATGAAAAGCAAGTTCAATTGTTTACCAACTGGGGTAAACCACCTCCTCCTGTTCCACCACTTATTGCTCATTTGTATCCTCCTGGACCATTGAATCCTAAGTACTTGGAAGCTATGGAAAAGAAGGGTGTTGAAATTACTGAAGAAATGAAGCAAGCAGTCGAAGCAGCTAACAAAGAAGGTTACAAGGTTCCATCCAAGACGACTCAATCCATTTCTAATGCATCTAACAAGAATGGTGGTTTTGCTGATACTCTTTTGGGTGCGTTAGATGCAGCAGAACTGGAAGACGAAGTGCCAGTATTGAAATTGGGTGATGCCTCTGTTGCAGCTCCATTTACATCTAAATTGGCAAACGTTAGCGCTGTTACTCATATTATTCGTGAAGGTCGTTGTGCATTGGTATCCACTATTCAAATGTATAAGATTCTTGCTTTGAACTGTTTGATTTCAGCATATTCCTTGTCGGTGTTGTATTTGGCTGGTATTAAGTTTGGTGATGGGCAAGCTACTGTTTCTGGGATTTTATTGTCAGTGTGTTTCCTTTCAATTTCTCGTGGTAGACCATTGGAAAAGTTATCTAAGCAAAGACCACAAGACGGTATTTTCAACATTTATATTATGGGATCTATTTTGGGACAATTTGCGATCCATATCATTACTTTAATTTACATTACCCGTGAGATTTATATTCTTGAACCAAGAGAACCTCAAGTTGATTTAGAAAAGGAATTTAGTCCATCTTTATTGAATACTGGTATGTTCTTGTTACAATTGGCTCAACAAGTGTCAACCTTTGCAGTCAATTATATCGGTTTACCATTCAGAGAAAGTATTACCAGCAACAAGGGTATGTACTATGGTTTATTGGGTGTTGCTGGGTTAGCTCTCGCTGGGTCTACTGAATTTATGCCTGAATTGAATGAAGCAATGCAATTTGTTCCAATGACTTCAGAATTTAAGATCAAATTGACCGGAAGTATATTGATTGATTTGGGAGCAACTTGGGTGATTGAGACTGTGTTGAAATATTTCTTTATGAATTCAGCTGCTGCTGATATTGCCTTGAGAGATGAAGATAAAGAGAAGGTTGAGGAAAAGTAAAGGTGAGTACACTTCAAGTACAATGTTTTTTTGTTTATAGATAAATCCAATAATCGTTTAAAATTATTCATTAAATGCGCTCATTATTGTAATAATATCTATACAAGTATCTTTAAATCTTGATTCCGATTGAGATTGGCAACTTTCAAAATCGACACTCTATTCTTATCAACTATTGCAAATCTTGATTTGGTATTCAATTTCCGTTCTATAAGTTTGATGACATCCTTAATCTCATCGGCATCCAAAGGATAAGACGAACTATCTTTAATTATCTCCACCAATTTGGCCATTGAAAACGATTTGAATGTTTCGGTTTCCAAATTGACATTATACAACTGGAAGATAATATCATACAC
>JAKUCC010000226.1:0-15944 GCA_030563365.1 Hemisphaericaspora xylanilytica | reverse complement strand
TTGGATTAAGTATAGCATGAACATTGTCCCCAACCCAAGAAGAATGGATATTATGACTTTTTGAATGAATGACATGTTGTGCTTGTTCAATTGACGAGAACAATGCTGGATTTGGAAATGTTTATTAAAATTGAATGTTTGTTTCGGACACTCTGCTAATCGTTGAATTGACAAGCCATAGAATTTATCATTTTAATCATGTTGGTAGTTATATCCTGGTTGGATTCGGGATTTGACCGATATTCGGTCACATGACTTTAGAAAATAAATAACCGGGTAACCTCGAGAACTTTCAATTGAGGTGGTTTCCTGGATCGTCTTCTAAGGCTACTCCGTAATCTCAACAGATCGGTTGACACAAGCAGTACCATCGACTGAAGCTAACTTTCTATTGTTATAAAAACACTTCAATGATGACTGGAAGGTTCTATTTATCAATCCTTACATGGAGCACTCAGTAAAACCAGTGGAAACCAGTTTATATATCCGATGCTCTTACCAATGCAAAGTTGTATACCTTCTCTTGGATTGCTAATACTATTCTAACGATCATTGGGGAGACAAGTTGGAGGATGTTTTCGAAACTTTTCATTTAGATATGATTGACCATAACCATATCCAAGAATAACCTGTAATGACGACTGATATTCAGGAACAGATTGATAGTAGAACACTCTAGAGAATCGTCCCAAATGTCTTTAATTAGCGTACTTTAGTACTATTTGTAATAACCTAATACAAGTCATCCACTCTTCTTTGTTCAATGACTGGGCGTGTGCTGCTTGTATTGAAATAAGTTGAATCAATCAAAAAGCACAACCACTCTTTTTTTTGCAACCACCTTGCCCTTAAGCCACTGGATTTATAAAACAACATCCAAATAGAAACAGACAATGAGGACAATGGAAAACCCAAACCAACAGGCTCAGACTGCCTTACTACAAAGAATAAACATCAATATGGTATGTACACCCAAAGCTGAATTTTCTCCTTAGGAGAACCACCCGAGGTTCGTTCACATCTAACAAGGTTTCTATAGCAGATGCTCAACGAATCGGTCATTGATGTGAACAATCTACTTCGACAAATCAATCGAAATGCCCGTCCAACTGAATCATTGACTCAAATGTGGGATAGCTACACCAGAAATGCCGTTCGCCATCTTGAACCTATTGACAAGAAATCATGATCGGGCTTGTCATTAATAGAATGTTAAGAATTGAAGGTAGATTGTAATCAATATTTAATGGTTGTTAGAATCACAGTTACCAGGCTTCTCTGTATGTCTTTGAATTTGAATAAACAATAATGGAACATTCCGTGCATACAGATAAGCTACATTTCGCTGTATTCATCTATTTTTGAACTCACAGCCACCCCTGTATATGGGTGTAAGCCGAGTGGTGCTTTCGTGAGTTACTACATTTATCGAGAGACTGTTTCTCTGAATAGTCTTTCTAGTTCGAACTACGAAAGTCATATACCAATGATGGGTTGTTGTCCGTTTATACTATAGTTCGGTAGCAGTTGTTTCTCTCGCACTAAGTTCATTGTTCCTTGTATAAGTTATTGCATTATATATTTTTTTTTTCAACCATGTTCCTGAACTATCACCGATGGCATTTTACTACCCAATACTAATCAACATCCACCAAAATCTACATCATAAATAATAATAGAAACATGCTGTACAGTCTTGTATTAAAAGTGCCATTTGAAAGAGAAGAGCAAGCAGAGATAGCGAAGAATACATTATCACCCGATCCCATCTTGAAAGAAAACGAATTAAAAGTGGTATACTCAACCCAGGAGAATGTTTTGCATTGTCGGTTTTCCGGAGTAAGTGATAGAGTTATCAGAGTGGCGATAAGTAATGTTATTGATAATATCAAGACTATCATTGAGTGTATGGATGAATTTGATGGGAAGAAGGATCATGTATTTGAGATTGACGAAGAAGCATTTAATAATTGAGAGGATGAGGTAAACAAGACGTCCGAGTAATGGGAGAATTATGATGAATTGCGGTGGGAAGTAACTGAAGAGTAATACAATGTACAATACTAGGCATGTTTTCAAGAGTTGAAGTATATGCTGAGACTTTTCCATACTCCTTTTGTATAAATACTTGACACGATGCATATTAGCACGGTTCATGATCTATAGATCAATAAACAGAACGTTGGGTAATCTGTAACTTAGGTGTTTAAATGAAATTGTCTCGTTTAGCCAGGGTGTTAATCTACCATGGGGACTACGGATTGGTCATTTGCAGACTGGAATAGCTTAACAGTGAAAAATAAAAACTACTAGAAATGTTCAATTGGATTGAAAAATCGTCTATTTAAAGTGCATTTGTCTATTGTTATCTCCCCCTCCTAATAATAAGTACTTGTAGTTATAGTGGTTCGTGTGTGTACTTACCTGTTTGGGTAATTAAAATTGTGTGGCTCTATACATTGTATGGCTATGTCCTACACTTAGTTAAAAATCATGACAAAGCAAACAGATCTGAGCAAAAGAAAAAAAATGAAAGTGACAGAACAGACAGAGAGAACAAACTTGATCGTAAATTTTTACAACCACACACACTTACACTCACACTCTGTTAAATATTAAGCAAACGTATTTACAACCATCACAGGGTTAGTACACAACAACAACAATTACACAGTTATATTATAGACAAGAAGAATGGCACCACCCAAGAAGAATGACGATGCATTTGCAAATCTATTCCAATCAGCCAGTAAAGGAACAACTACCCCATCAATGGTAGACACCCAAATGAAAAATATGTCACTAAGTGAACGACAAAGGATGATGACAAATGGTATGAGCCAATCAAATTCAATTCATTCTAGTTATACTAATTTAGCACATTTATCAGCGAGCTCAAGTAGAGGTGGAACACCTGTGCCAGCTGCTCAGCAACAACAGTCACAACAAGCACCATTATCACAATCATTCCAAATACCGACACCAACATCCAAAAATTCATCTAGTCATTCGCTCCTGGCATCCCAAAAGGATGATCCCTTTGCAATATTTTACAATAACCCAACTAGTAGTGAACCTACTATAAAACCTATAAATAGATCACAACCAGTTCCCACTGCGCCAACTGGCAATACCACTTTCAACAATGGGGAAATTTCGTTACTCGACGACGAGTTTACTGATGCATTCCAGGCTATCCCAGAACCTTCCATTGTTCAAAGACCTGCATCAGCGAACCCGGTACAGTCAAAACCATTGCATAATAGCTTGAAGGAACCACCAATTGAAAGACCGTCATCAACAAGTTCTTCAGTAAGAAGGGCAAAAAATGAAGCAACATCTAATAGAGATAACATTGTTGCTGAATTAATAGATATCGGGTTTTCGATAGAAATGGCAAATGAAGCGATTGATTCAGTAGGGTTGGACTTACAATTATGTGTAAACCATATCATGAACAAGAGTTCAGGCAAGTCGACCCCAGGAGGATCATCACGTAGTAGAACTCCGGCCGAATTTAATGACAGTACAATTCTTGGCACTCGACCAGAGGGGATGCGACTTAATGAAATTTCAAACGGCTTATTCAAAAGTGCCAATAAATTGATCAATATGTCCAAACGAACAGTGTTGAAGAATTTAGAACAATTCCACGGAGTAGCGACCTCTTCTTCAAACGCAGGACCGAACGTTCCTCAATGGATGAAAAATCAGGAAAAGTATAAATCCGAAGCAATTGAAAGGAAATATGGAGGGGAAGATTATGGTTCCGATGAAGAGAACATCAATCAGGAGGAAATTGACAGGATAATGAGGTTGCAGAAAGAAAAGGCCAAAGAGCGAAACCGGGAGAGACTTGAAAATAGGTCATCCCCAGATCCAAACCGTGCATCTCGGGAACCACCACAGCCATCAAGAGAACATCCTCCAGTGCCCCGCCCTCGTGCGAGAGCTACGCTGCTGGCAGGCATCCATGACTCGTCAAGACAAACCTACAAGCCCAAGCCAAGGGTTGATACTCCTCCACATGAATCTGGGAGAAATGGAAATCAAAATTACTCCAGTCGTGAAGGCTCAGTGGAATCTGCAAGCGATAATAAACCTGCATCAAGTACACAACCATCCACACCAGCACCAGAAGTTGATCTTCTTGGGCTTTCGGATACCACTTCGACCTACTCGACTCACGCAAAGCAACAATCGTCGTTACGTGATCGTTCTCCCTTGAACCAATTTGATGAAACCGATTATACTATTGCCAAAGATAAGGCGACCGAGGCGTATAAGAGTGGGGATTATACAACTGCATTAGATAATTATAATATCTGTCTTGGTAAACTTTCGCCTAATCACGAATTTAGAGTGATTATCTTGTCCAACTTGGCACTGGTTTACAAGCTTTCGGGACATTTAAAGGAAAGTTTGCAAAGCGTAGAAGAAGCATTGAAATTGATTGATGAGTCGGAGATTCCAAACTCGCAGGTTATAATTGTGGAAAAACCAGCGAAATATTGGTATACAAAATTAATCATGGTCAAGGCAGAAGTTTTGGAACTTTTGGAAAGATTTGAGGCATCGTTAGATAATTATCAAATATTGATCAAAAAATTAGGTTGTACTGATAAAAAAGTCATGGATGGAAAGAGGCGAGTAGATAAGATAGTCAATCCACAAAGTCATAAACCTGCAAAAGCCTCTCCTAGACCGTCAGCAACCCCAACCCCACGAGCATCCACCCCGATCCAAAAACCACGCCAACAGCAACAACAACAACCAAACAATGAAGAAGTGGACGTTTTAATCAGGGACCAAATTGATAATAGAATCCAGCAATGGGCAGCATCGAAGCAAAACAACCTTCGAGCAATGTTGACCAATTTGGATGAAATAATCCCTGGGAAAATTGCCATGAAGGAATCATTACGGAAATTGACTCTTAATGATTTAATGTTACCCAAACAAGTGAAAATCCAGTATTTGCGAGTGATTAGTTATATCCATCCTGATAAATTGGCATCACAATGTAAGGGGGATAAAGAGACTGAATTAATGTGTAATGGAGTTTTCATTATTTTGAATAAGAGATGGGAGGCATTTAGACAGGAGGAAAGTATATAATAGTTATAGATAGGTTTGTTGAGATTGATTTGGAAGGAATTTGAATAAATTGGACAATTGCATCTTTGTTGGTGGGCATTATTCTCTTATTAGAAACTATCGATCTGGCTACCGGTTTTTAGTTCTGCTTTTGGGTGGATCATCTCGAAGAAGAAATCTCTCGTTTAGATCTATTGGAACTCTTCCACTAGATCTGACCCACGCACTAGATTAGTATCCTGCATACTGGCATGGAATCTCTTTTGTGGGGGAAATATGGGTGTTTTCCAATGGGTGCAAAAAGTTCATTTCAATATCTTACTATTTCCAGTTTAGTAGTCATTCATTCTCGTCGAGATAGAGTGGGTGAAAGATATACAACCATCTCGTCAAATATTTCGAGACATCGAGAGAAGCGCCAGGGTGGGATATTCTTACAAGCATGAGTCCACTCATAAATATTCTAAAGTATTACGGAAACTTTTCAAGAACTGATGTCATAAATTGAGAGAATCATGTCTAATAATTAGTTATAGGAACTTTGGAATAAGTATAGAGTGCCTAATTATGAGTGTTCATAGAAGAAACGGTTATAATACCATTGATATTTTCACTTTCGTTATCTGCGATAAATATTGCAGGTGGTATGTGTTGGTATATCTAATGAAGGAATTGATAAATGCATGTTTACTTGTCGTTTTCCGTGGTTTAGGTTGCGTACAGCAATGCAATGACATTTGCCATAATTGCCCTGAGTTGCTTCCCAGATTGTCTAACTGTGGATTCTGCTTTTCGATGGACTTTCTTGCAATTGTGCGTTTGATGGAAACTTTGGATTTTAGTTGGGTTTTTCATGTTTGTTGAAAGCTTTATCGGAGATATAATACTAAGAATAATACTGATAATAAACAACAGAGCAGTACACTTCGTGGAAAGTGGTTTGTAAACACTTTGGTTCCAAATTTTATTTGCAGTAAGTGGGCGCTACCAGCATATTATGGAGTGAATTATTGTAGTTGTATTCACCATGAGAGTGGTGTCGGTATTTGGTTTATCACACTGTCATACATACGTGTAAATCGGAAGTCATTGCGTATATGCTGTAATCGTTGTCTCGAGAAAGCTTGATTATCTCTGGCTGTGTTGAACTTTCACAGTTAACCATAATCATCTTTCATTAATTCGTAGAGGTTTGTAGAATCTAAATCCGAGTTTGCTAAAGAAACTGTCCTTATGATATAGAGTCAATTATACCACATTCTTCCATTTAATTGTCATCACTAAACTCGTGAAGTGAAGATACTACTATAATTTTTTTTATTAAATTACAACTTATAAACTTACTTTCTTATAAATAAAGAATACTAATACAAATATAATAACAACTCGAAGAAACAACTTCAACAAAAGAGGAGAGAAGAGAAGAATTCTATATACGCATAGAGATTTAATACAACATGTAACCATTCTAACCACTCCACTGGCGGGGAAATGACACAACCATCTACCTACTTAAAACAAAAACGCTGACCCTTATCCATCAATGAATGATACCCCACCTCCTCATGAATTATACACCATTGGAAGCATAAATTCTCTTATTCTCTTCGCCATCTCTTCATCAGGAATATCTTCACTCATACTTCCAGCACTATTTCTTGTAGGATAATAAGAATGGTCTAAAACATTCAACATAAATAAAGGTATTTTATTATCCCTCACCCCTTCACACACCGATAACACTTCATCAACCCCAATTAATCCACTATCATGCAAATTTATCAATTTATTAAACCATTTGCGATCTTTGATATAGTATGGAGTAGGGTCACGTCCATTGGTAACTGGTGGGGAGTTTATTGCCGCAATAGCAGCACTAGCTAATGCATTCTCAAAATCAATCGTCGACGTATCCGCTATTCTTGACCGTTTTAATGCCGGATCGACCGATTCATCCATAGCATTGCCTATATGGCTTTGATGCTGGTGGCTTTGGTGGTGTGTTCGACCCAAATGATGCATGGTCACATCACTAGGATCAGTGCCGTCATGAAGAAGCGACTTTGAGAATGGTAACGAAGCAACATCGTCAGCGGTAGGATCTGGGACTCCAGTATGGGTGTGACTATGCGAATGGCCATGGGGAGTACTATTGTTAGGTCCTAATCCGGTGGTTGTATTGGCGGTGATGGTGGCTGATGCCGATGTTCCCGATGATGTGGTGGAATCTGCTGTGGAATGTCGTCTCTTTTTGGCTTTTGGCGTGGAACTGACTGAACTTGATTTTGTCTTTACTGGAATTAATGGCTTGAAATATTCATGATTGGCTTCTTGATAATCGAATTTTGGAATCTCACCATAGATATCCCCTAATCCTTCCGCATATTTTGGATCCAATCGAATTAATAATGGTAATACCTCATTATGGTACACTGACATGTACTTCAAATTATCACTAAGGAAGAAATCATTGACAATTAAATTCCCCTTATTAAACGCACTCAATGGTGGTAATGAAAGTGATTCACTATACAACAATGACTTAACTTGTCTTTCATCAAGTATTAATGATCCAGTGGTATTATCAATGATTTGAAATCTCCCTAAATCGGGATTCCATCTATATGAATATCCCGTGTTACTGGGATTGTTCTTTTGATGCAACATCAACACATACCATATTTTATATCTATGATGATTAACGTTTAACAAATGTTGTTGACAGGAGTACTTCGTATATGTTGAATAAACCGTTTCTGGATTAGCAGCTCTCAATTGACGAGTGACATATGCCCACGCTTTCTTTGTCATTGTTGCCTCTGCACCTTTGGGATATGAATGAACAACATCGGATAACAATTTCACAAGGAATTGATCCATTTTCGGGGTCCATCTCCTATATTTAGAATCACGAGATTTGAGATCGAATTCTGTCAAGCCAGTATATTGCGGAGCCTGAGGCAGCTGCTGCTGGTGCTGTTGTTGCTGTTGCAGCAGCTGTTGTTGTTGGTGCACTACAGCTGCTTGTTGCATGTGGAAATGTTGCTGTTGCTGCACCTGCTGCTGCTGTTGTTGTTGTTGTTGTTGTTGACGTTGGTGTTGTTGTTGCTGTTGTTGTTGATGATGGTGAAGTTGTGACTGTTGTTGCTGACGCATTTGTTGTTGCTGCTGTTGCTGTTGTTGGTGCATCAATAGTTTCTGGTGGTGGTCCTCTTGCTGCTGGCGATGTTGGAGATGTTGTTGTTGCTGATGCTGAGCATTCTGCGTGGCTATTCTTAGCGCTTCGGCAGCTCGTTGGTTGTCAACCTGTACTTGCATTGATTTCCGTAGATTGTTATTTGAGGACATTCAGACAGAAATTGCTAGAAATGCGTTACCAATATCTGAATAGGACACTAAGTGTGAGGGGTGGTCTTTGGTTGATTCTGGTTGATCTTTAATAATCGATGTGTAAAATGTAAAACACCGTAAACAACTTGTAAACTTTTTTGGTCAACCAACAAAATTAACAAACTAATTTGTTGATTTCATTTGGAATTTTTTACATCTTTACCCCTTTAAACCTGCAAAATTAAATGACACTAACAAAACAAACAAACAAACAACAAAAAAGGAAAAAGAAATTGGTAAGTACACGTTATTACAATATTTAGGTATATTAAACCCCATGTTGATTTAACTATCCTACAATAAACATACCCTATCTAATCAGGTGAATTATACTACTTTCATAATTAGATTCATTATATCGAGAACCACGACCTGTCCAGTTGAATTCTTCATGTTTATCTTGCACTTTTGTAAATTTATCCAACATTTCGTACACTCTTTTCCTCTTTATGGACAATTGACTAGTGACCGAGGTGCTACTTGGAACCGCACCAGGGGTAGTTACAGGTGTTGTCATCATACCACCCGGCATATTGGATGATACCATCGCTGTACTTGTTATGTTGGTTAAGTTAGATATTGTGGCTAGTCGATTTCGGAGAGTGGTGTATGTCGTTGATTGTGGTAATACCATCAACAATCCATATAACGTTTTGTATAGATATGGATGTTTTTCAGGTTCGAGCAATTGCAATCTCAACTTTAAGAATATCGGCGATTCAAGTAATTGGATCAAGATATCCAATTGTGTCAATAATTGGAATGTCACTTCCAGTTCGGATAGATTCTTGATAATTAAAAATGCTAATTCGTAATTCGATGTCAACAAGCACAATGACAATGCGCTTGGCGCATTATGACACCAACTTTGGAACAACAGGGCAAATAATTGCCAATCTTCCAACTTATACACATCCAAACTCTTTAGCTTCTTTCGAAATCCAGCTAATTCTTGTGAGGTTAAAAGTATGTTATTCAATGTAACAACCATCATACTTATAAACTCCAAATCATCAATTGTTGCAGTCAACACTTCAGACAAGGTGGTGAATATCTTTTCAGCACATAAATAAACACATAACTTTCTAATTATAAATTCCACTTTAATTTTATGTGATTTCTCCTGTGATTCTTGTTCAAACAATTTAATCAATTTAATTATAAAATCTTTGAAGAATTCTTGATTTGATTCCGATATTTTGGCCAATAATTGCAATACTTTTAAAATGAGATCATTACTTGAATCATTTGAATATTTTAGCAAATCTGTCAATTCAAAACTGTTGCCTCCCACTGACGAAAATACCCGCAAGAATTCCAGTTGATTTCTAGAATACATGAATATTAACCATTCTAAAGCAGTAACCCTCGATAATTCATTAGTTGAATCCAAATATTGTCTAATAATTGCATTCAAAGTTGCTGGTAATTGCACTTCGTTAAGACGCTCCACCACTTCCTTATTGACTCCTAGAATCGTCTTTTCCATATCTTCTTCAATCTCCTTTTCTCCGTCTCCTTTGAAGTCAGTGAATTTAGTTAAGAAATCTTGAAGAGCAAGATTAAACCCAAGAAACGAATCCCGTAACTCAAAATCGTGGTCAGTATCAGTAGTTGAAATATTTTTCATCACAATCGTAACACATTCCGGAAACAGCTGCAAAATATCCACCGGAGAAATTTCCAAGACTTCACGTAACCACTTCAACGCGACTGATTGAACTTGGCAAATTATTTCGTGTGGTTCATTTGACATATCATTTACGGTAGATGCGGTAATGATATTATTTGCGTTAGTATTGTTGGCTGCTTCTGTGGGAGTATACTGCAAGAATGAAAGTAAAATGCGTATGATTTTCGCATAATCGATGAAAATGTCTTGTCCAACTAAGAGGACTTCTCCATCGTGGTCGTCATTGAACGAATCCAGTTCTTGTTGCTCTGACTCTGGTGCACCTTGCAGTTTTCTGATAATGGTCGTGTCATCTGACTTTATTGACGCATTCTCATCTAATTCGTCATCAACATCCGCTACTGTGGCTTCATTCTTGGGTGATTCTGATGCATGTAATGTGACATCTTTTACTTCTTGTGTCAATCCCTTGATGTTGTCGGTATCTGATTGTTTAAGTGACTGATCCATATTCTCATTCTCTTCTATTTTCTTCTTGTTTCTTCCTTCAACAATTTGACGTTTCTTGCATTCAAATTTTATCTTAGATATTGATTTAATCTCGTTAAGAAACACATTCAACAAATTCTCAGTTTCTAATCTTACATCGGAAGGTGCATTGTTAAATAAAAACTTAATCAAAGGTTCCAAGAAATTGGGTAAAAATGAAATCAATTCCAATGAAGGAATATCATCAAATAACTCAATCCAACTCAATAGAAACTTTTTGGCAAATGGATCAATGGTATATATTCTCTCGAGCAACGTGGGAATAAATTTAGGTAATGAAAATGCCTTTTGAGGATCTTGCGGAATATTCACTTGTATTGCCACACCTTCCGCATTAACCAAGTGAGTCTTAATTTCATTAGACGAATCACCTTGCTCTTGATGTTCTTGTTGTTGTAGTATAGATACATAATTTGTTGATTTGGCGCTCACAATATCCTTAATCAAACGATCTAAAATATCGGCTGCGTTTTTCACCGATGATTCGCTATCTGTAACCAATATACATAAAATATCAAATACTTCATTGAAATAAAGCAAAATTTCCCCTCTTGCTATCTTGGCGATATTATATAATGATTCACACGCATAATACCTTACCCTAGCATCAGTGTCTCGAAACGTCGCAAAAATTGGTTTGATTATATCCTCCAAAAAATAAGCAATTGCAAACGAGCCCAAGGCAACTGACACACTTCCTAATGCAGTAATGGCACCCAATTTGGTTGAATTGGTTCCCGTGTTGGTTATATCAGCCAATTCGTTGATGATTCGATAGATGGTTTGACTATCATTCCGGGAAAGCGCATTCTTGGTTAGATTTTCAATTTGAAATGCGGTTGCCTTACGCTTCTCATAAATGTGATTGGAGAGATCCTTAATCAACGCTTGATCAAGGATCTTGCCTTCTGTTGATGATGTCATTGGATTATGGCTCCCTTGTATATATAGAAACTATCACAAGTAAGTTTGTTTGAAGTAAAGAAATCTAAACAGTCGTAAAATGCACTACTCACACCTAAAAAATAATATCAACTATCACGTGCTTTGATCCGGGTTATACACGTACTCCACAAGCAATCATATACTTTACTATGTTGAATGAGACAGATCCATAGGTGATAGTACTTGTAATGGAGTTTGCTATCAAAGGCGGATTTTAACTATGAACAAGTCTCAGGCATCGATTTTTGGAATACATCTCAAGCTTTGAAGAATCAGTACAACATAGATCAAACTAGCATGAACTAGATCAACTCTCAGTATTGAAAGAGGTGCTCTGTTGCAGATACCAGGACTGCTGGAAAAAGATCTCACTTGAGTGAAAGAACGGACAACAGTGAAGTAGAGTCCAGAAATATTTGGAGAGGCTAGACTCATGTATGGTATAGTCACCAAAAGATCATTGAATACAGATGTTTCAATTAAGCTGATCTTGAGACGTTTGTCAATATCATTGCGTTTACCTAGAGATCATCACCAGCGCAGACCTAAGAGAATTATAAATTTGAATTACTATACAAAATAAATAAATAGCAGAATAATCGGCAATCGCCATGTAGGAAGAATTAAAGACATGCCCACGTGCAAAGCTTCGAAATGCAACCTCCATCTAATCCCTCTAACAAATCATCCAGGTCGTTTTCGAAACTAGTGTCCAGTAAACGCATAGTTCCTCGACTTCCTCAAGTTATTCTTCAAGGTCATAGATTAGTGCATGGACAAGGCCAAACCGACGAGTTTGGAGCCTCTTCTCAAACACATTTGCCGGCATATATGTGGTGTCTAGGTGAGATTTCTCGATATCAATCTGGTCCGGTTCCCATTGGATTCGCCTGTTAAAGTAATCAGGTTCATCTAATTCTTTAATGCTTGCATCATTTGAATTTCCTGATGTAATGGATTCTTGGTCGGGTTGGATTTGATGTGTGCAATACTCGACATCGTTGAATGTATAATCAGGAGCAGTTAAATTGACCATCGAATCATTAACAATTTCCTTTTCCTTGGTTTTATGTCTTTGTAATATGGCGCTCGTTTTCATCAGAATCAGACATCCTAAATCAACAACAGAATCTAACATACGCTTCGGAATACTCTTATTTGTATCACAAGGTACTATTTCGTCAACCAAGTAATCGAATTCACCCAAGGCGGCAAATTTCAATGACCAACTCGAACTATTGACACCTGGGTAGAATTGATCAGAAAGATCGTCACCAAAGTAATCGTCGTCATCGCTTATTACAGAAAAGGAGGAAGATGGCCGGGTTTGAGGAAATATATCACTGGTTTCAAATAATATTTCACCTAATGGCTGATCTTCTTCAATTCTGAGTAAGTCATCCTTGGATCCGAATAATGCTTCTCTAGATCCAAATGATGTCGCTCTCGATTCAAATTGGAACAATTCTCGATTTATATCATCAAAATCGTCGTCATTTAGGTCATTTGCTAAAGTACTCAAAATAGATGATGAAGATGGTTCATCTAATCCTTGATATTGATCCCAACCAATAGTTTCTAATGGTACTGGTGTTTGGTCAACAGCGGCAAAATCACTTTGTGGCACACCAGCTACAAAACGAATAATTGGATTGGGTGAACTTCCTTCAATTGGAGGAAGAACCAAACCAGTATTGTTCGTATTGGCGTTTTGCTGCCACCCACAAACTTCTGAAATATCAGACGGGCTGTGTTGTTGGTGGTTGGTAATGGATTTTGTTGATTTTGTGTTGTTTTTGCGTTTGAATGAAAACTTGGATGCTAGTTCGAAAACTGGAAGAGATTTCCCCATGGAACCTTTGACGGATGCAATTGCAACCTTTTTTGATTGTACTAATTTTGAAGAAAATTGCTTAAACATTATATAAAATTGTTATAATCGATTGTGTTTGTTTGTAATACTACCTGATTAAGTGTTTAAAGTGAAGAAGAAAGGGAGAGTTGAAAGTTGCAAAAAGTTGATTAGTGTTTTTTTTTTGGCTGCAATTTATCAGCTACTGTTTCTTTGTGTCTTTGTTTTTTTAGATAGCACTAGTTTTCATAGAATTCCCATTTTACATACAAACTTCCAATATGCTTTGGTCTTTTAAAAGCACAATCTCCATTAATTGATATAATCAACGATGGATACTACATTTGCTTGATTATCATATGCAGTTGAGTAGATATCGCTGAACATGCTCATCTTTAATACAAACGAAGCCAGAGGATGCTGGCTACGCTTGAAAGCTATTTATGTCCTCACCTGTAATGATTAACAAGAATATGCTAGATTGGTGATATAATTTGAACATTTTGTCGGTAATGCTTAGATCTGTTTGGCAAAAGGGCGCTGACAAAACGTAGAGATCTACAACTTAACAATAATATCTTCACACATTTAACTATTCTCGCTACTAATAACCTAATCCTTTACCTATAAAATATATGCGTCATAAGAACCATTCGTAAATGTTCTGTCGATTGTTCTAATACGTCACTTTCACGCCAGCCAGTTAATACCTTCTTCTCTTCCCATTTTTAAATGTATCAAACAATCCATCATCAAAGCTCCCCGGGTTTTTCGATGGACTGGTTGAAGATCCTCGCAGTTGTCGATTTGGAATATTTGACAAGTGTGATTCCAATGTTGTATTATCTCCAATTCGACCCTCTTCGTCAAAAGTAGATGAACCATTGTTGGATTGTCCTGATCCCGTGGTATCGCTATTCGGCAAGATTGAACTAAGCACCATCAAGTCCTGTTCTGAAAAGTCCGAGGCTGAAGGAAGACGGACATGAAAGTTAATATACAAATTTCCTCGATTATATCTATTCAAATCAAATAAAATGTCCTTCATCTCATCCACTTCTTCTAAATTCTGGATTAGCTCTCCTCCCTTGGCCATTTCATTAATTGGAACACCAAAACCTTTAACTGCTTTAGGTTCGCCTGAGTTGATTGTTCCTACTACCTCTCCTTCTTGGATAGCTGGGTTATTATTGACTGTACGATTACCATGAACGTTTATAAATATTCGTAGTGATTGTCCGGATTTTAAGAAATTGTCGATTGTGATTTGTCCACCCAATAATGCAGTCTTGAGATCAATTTCATAGTCCATGTATAAGTCGTTATATTTTCTAATAAGATATGGATGTGATCGCTCTCGAAGATGAATAACAACATCTCCTGGAATGATATTTCTTCCTTCATCGGCTTCCCCTTGTAATGTTATCCTGTCGCCATTCTTACAACCAGGTAAGACATTGACCTTAATTAGCTTCGTTTCATGAACATATCCTGTCAGTGCGCATGCTGGACATCTATCGTTGGGTCGAATAAAAACTCCAGTTCCATTACATGGCTTGCACGAACTTGATTGTTGGAATCGCGAAAATTCATTAAAATAAGTAACGAGAACTTTTCCTGAGCCTTGGCATTGCCTGCATGTTGCTGGATTAAACCCACCATATCCCTGACAGATTTCACATTTGATATTTTTCGGAAGATTTAATTTGATGGTTTTACCGTAAACCAAGTCTCCAAGGGTTACATCGCAAGTATGATGAATGTCTTCTCCTTTCACAAATTCTTGATCTAATGGAGACCCATATGGTTCTATTATCTTTTTCATATTTTGCAGTTGTGCATTTGGCATTCCGGAAAAGCTTCTTTTGAAAAAAGTCAGCAGTCCCGGTATTGGGGATGCTTGAGGAAAAGTAAACATTGAAGTTTGGGAAAACATGTTATTTATATCATTAAACACTTGTGAAAACATATCAGGTGCAAATGGTCCTCGACTATTACGTCGTTGTGGTTGCGACTGGGTTTGACTTGAAGACGCTACCAGTATGGTTCCATCTAATCCTTCTTCTCCAAATCGATCATAAAGTGATCGTTGTTTCGGATCTCTCAATATCTCATAAGCACGCGTTAATTCCTTGAATTTCTCGGTTAATTCTGGATCATGATTGGTTTTATCTGGGTGGCATTTCAATGCTTGTCGTTTGTAAGTTCTAGCAATCTCTTCGGTTGTAGCAGATACGGGTACTTCTAATAAGTCGTATAAATATGTCTCTCTGACCATTTATTGTAGATAAAAATTAAGCTAATACATAAACCGGAATTACTGTATATGTGTTTATAGTTGTAGGAATATATCTATATGCTGCTGTTGACGCCACCAGCTTCTTGTCTTTAAGGTGTAGTGTAAGCAATTGGTTGTAAAATTAGACTTTGGGTGTGAATCACTTCAAAGAAAAAACTTGACAAATGACTGACCTGCAT
>JAKUCC010000225.1:0-15929 GCA_030563365.1 Hemisphaericaspora xylanilytica | reverse complement strand
AATTGCTATTCAATTGAAAAAGAAACTAAACCTGGAATTTGCCGACTTTCCGCTTCTCCTGAATCTTCCCTTTTGATAGCAAATGGCATATGTTTTAGGTGAAATGTATCACAAGCAAATCACTCGAATGTATTTAAATAAACAGCCGATTGGTCCAAGCGGCACGTGTAAGATTAATTGGATATGAGAAATGTATAACCAAAATATAATGATAAATAGGAAAGTGAACTACAGAGTAACTTGAATTGAAAGATTGCCGTCCTACATGCGAATTATTGCTATGATAAACTGTCCATAAAAAGAAATGCCCCAATGAATCTTCTTAGCGGTTTCATCCCTACACAAAGTCATCACACGATTATAAGTATTTTGGTTCAAATCGATCTCGGTCTTACCAATCGTTCAGATCTGTCACAGGAAAAGCGAATTCGTCACCAAGTGGCTTGAAATATACTTCTGCAACTTCCGACATTCGTAGATGACACCCTGTCACTGTGAATGGTTTAAGAGAATGGTTAATGATGCATACAAATTGTTACCATAGGAAAAAGAAGCTTATTTTTAATTGGAGTCATTAGCATTTATACATAAGAAGAGAGATTTCTTTATTTCAGTTTAAAGTATGTAAGATGATTTTACAGCAGTTTTTGGTGTAAGGAAAACAATTGTTTTAAAGCTATTCTCTTCTGTATCAAGCTACATAGGGAAAATAAGATACTTCATACTTATCCGAGGAGCTGGGGTTTACTTCACATGGCATCATTTTATCACTGTCGATTAGATCATAAAATCCGTTCGGATCGGGCATTTTGTGAAACTGGGAAATTGTGTGACAGGAATGGCTTTGTTCTACAATTGATCTACCCTTAACCTAATGAAAATTCTTGAAATTTGAATTGTAGCGAGATTTGGACAAAAGCAGAAGTTCTATTTATGTCCAACGAGTTAATAGAATACTCCTGTCTCCATTGTCATGACATCTGTATTGGTTGCAAAATTTAGGTCCCGTGATTCAGGAGTGCTGTTCCCACTGGCATTTTTTTCCTGCACATTGTTAAACCCTCACCTGCATACAATCCAGGAGCCTTCCAGCGCATTTTCAAACTTTTGAAAAAGACAAACAGGAACCAGTGCTGGTATATTGATATCCAAGGAATTAACAATCACTCGCTATAGAACCTTCACTCATACATAACTTATAATCCGTAGCTATGGGACCAAAACCTCCTTTGAATATTCAAGAACCTTCAAATCTAGAAGACCTGGCACCTGTCCACTCGGTTGATGTTGACAAGGTCGACGATGCTTTATCAACAAAAGATGCAGACGCGACAGAAGATGATGATCAAGTTGGATGGGGAGTGGAGGATAGTTTCGCAGAGCCGGGTAGTGACGAAGAAGTAGCGAGAGTCAATTCGAAGGATGTACGAAAAACAGACGCTGAAGAGCAAGATGAAAACATTGACGAAACCTCCAATATTGGTAACCCGAAGGACCTAAATGCAGAGGATGCAGAAATTGTGATAGGTCAAGAAGCTGAGGTGATAGAAAGTGTAGTGGCTAATACTACGTCATTCAACGGATCCAATATTGACGAATTGCAGGAACAAATTTCCAGGCTAACTTTAACAACGGCGACATTAACAGAACAATTACAACAAACAGAAGTAGAACGTGATGAGATTCAACAGAATTATGACAATTTGTTAAGCAAGATATCGTCAATGAAAACCATATTTACCAATATGAAACAAACAGAGTCCGAATTGGAGGAAAAGAATGAAATGGTTGAGCAATTATCGCATGAAAATGAATCATTAAAGGCACAGATTCAAGAATTATTAGCAAACAAACAACAATCTGAATTGGTAACCCAACTACAAGAGCAAAACACAGATTTGAATAATGAATGTGAACGTTTGAGTGATTCTTTAACTAAAACTAGGAGGGAATATCATGCTACAATTGAGGAATTGCAAGATGAAAAGTATGAACTTGAAAATCAAAATTCTAAATTGGCCAAAAAGATAAATGAATTAAATCTGGAATTGAACGATCTAAGAGTCATGGAAGCCGAGGTGAAGGTTGAAAATAAGACAAACTTGGCTACTATTGATGAATTGAAAGAGAAATTAGCATCAAAGGATGAAGATTTGCGAGAGTCGAATGATGCCATTACAAAATTGAATACCACGATTTCTGAGTTGCAAGAAAGTTCGAATGAAAAGGTTTCTTCATTGGAACATGAAATTCAAGAGTTGAATAATACAGTTGTGGAGCAATCAGCCTTGAATGATTCCTTGTCGTCGGAGATATCTACTAAAGATGAAAAGTTGTCTGAATTACAAGAGGAAATCAAGCAAATAGATGAACTTAAATCCGAACTTAATAACAAACAATTGTTAATTGGAAAATTACGACATGAAGCAATCATCTTGAATGAACATTTGACTAAAGCATTGACAATGTTAAAACAAGGAGGGGATGGATCTAATAAGACTATAGATAGAGAACTTATCTCAAACGTCATTATCAGTTTCTTGCAGTTTCCACGAGGTGATACTAAGAAATTCGAGGCTCTCCAATTAATAAGTGCGTTATTGGAATGGGATCAACTGCAAAAAATAGCAGCAGGATTACAACAAACAAATGCAAAGGGACGTTCAGGCGTTGATAACGCTGGTAATCCTCTGAGACAAAGCTTTGCATCATTATGGACAGAATATTTGGAAAAGGAATCAAGTAGTAAATAGGAGAGTCTGTAGTTTGATTAGTGCACGCATTTTTCTGGTTACAATAAAATTTTGATGATAATACGCGTTTTCTTAAAGATGAAATATTTCCCTCCTTAATACCTCCTTGATTAGACACAAGACTGACAAATAAACCGCAATGGTTAATATTGACGACTTCTTTAAATCCAAAGGGAAGGTCGCTCAGGTATGTAATCTACCATCAATTGCTCATGTTAAAGCCAAATTGTGATTGCTAACGAATTCAATTATTTCAGAAACGAAGAGCAACAGATGATCCACCTCCTCCAACAAAGAAAGCGAAGACTACACCAAAGGCATCTCCTAGAAAGACAAAACCTGTACCACACCAGCCAGAAGTAATTCCATTAGATAGTGATGATGATTTTGAATTCAGTGATGATGATGACGAAGTAGTTGAAATAACGAAACCAACACGCAAGAAGCCAATTGCGTCCCCAAGAAAGCCAAAATCGCCAGCTAAGAGCCCGGTCAAATCTCGTGCCATGCCATCAAGTACACCTAGTAATGCTATGTCCGCTGATGAAGTTCTAGCTACAATTCCTGATGCGACATTGCCAAAAGTGGAACCCGGTGAGAAGGTTAATTTCTTTGCACTCCAAGCACAAAGACAAGCCAATCAAGGAATGGGTGGTACAGTGGAATTACCAGAAGCACAACCAAACTGTTTAAGTGGGTTAACTATTGTCTTCACTGGGCAAATGCCAAACTTGGACCGTGACACTGCTGAGATGACTGCCAAACGATACGGAGCAAAGGTTACGAAATCAATTCTGGGGAAAACTAGCTTGGTGGTTATAGGTCAAGATGCGGGTCCTTCAAAAATTTCCAAGATTGAGCAATTGAAAATTAAGGCTATTGATGAAAATGGGTTTTTAGAATTGTTGAAGAAGATGCCCGTCGAAGGTGGGTCTGGAGAGTTGGCACAAAAGGCGAAATTAAAACGTGAAGAGGAAGAACGTAAAATCATGCAAATTGTTGAAGAAGAAGAAAGGAAGGAAAGGGAAGAAGAAGAAAGAGTGCAAAGACTAGAGGAAGAAAGGCAACTTGCGTTAAAGAAGAAGGCTGCTGCTGCCCAAGTTAAGTCATCCCCTGCTCCAATTGTGACTACTAAATCCAAATCCGCAGATGAAGTTTTAGCTGATATTCCAGATGCCGAATTGCCAGAAGTTGATGGATCTAAGAAAGTAAATTTCTTTGCGTTGAATGCACAAAAAGAGGCCAATCAAACGATTGGGACTAGTGTGGAATTACCAGAAGCACAGCCTAATTGTTTAACTGGGTTGACTATAGTTTTCACGGGACAGATGCCTAGTTTAGATCGTGATACTGCTGAAATGACGGCGAAGAAATATGGTGCAAAGGTGACTAAATCCATTCTGGGTAAGACCAGTTTAGTAGTTATTGGACAAGATGCGGGACCTTCGAAGGTTGCTAAGATCAAGCAATTGAAGATCAAGGCGATTGATGAAGCTGGATTTATTGAATTATTGAGGAATATGCCAGTTGAGGGAGGTTCGGGAGAATTGGCTCAAAAAGCAAAATTGAAACGTGAAGAAGAAGAACGTAAGATTTTACAACAAGTTGAAGAAGATGAACGAAAGGAACAAGCGGCAGAGAAAAAGCGAGTAGCATCAAGTCTGGGTCCATCACTGCAAGTATCAACAACCAATATACCTGCGAAGGATAAATTATGGACCGATAAGCATGCGCCTACATCGCTTAATCAATTATGTGGGAATAAGGGACAAGTTCAAAAATTGCGTACTTGGTTATCGAATTGGTTCATAAATTCAAAGAATGGATTTAAGAAGAGAAACGGTGATCCATCCTCGATTTATAGGGCAGCATTGATAAGTGGTCCTCCTGGGATTGGGAAGACTACTGCTGCTCATTTGGTTGCCAAAGAGCTTGGATTTGATATATTGGAACAAAATGCATCTGATGTTCGTTCAAAATCATTACTTAATGCCAAAGTTAAATCAATTTTGTCTAATACTTCAGTTGTTGGGTTTTTCAAGCATAGAGATGATACTGAACAAAATGACAATAGTAAGAAGTTTTGTTTGATTATGGATGAAGTCGATGGTATGTCTAGTGGAGATCATGGAGGTGCTGGGGCATTATCACAGTTTTGTCGTATTACTCACATGCCGATGATTTTAATTTGTAATGATAAGTCGTTACCAAAGATGAGAACATTTGATAGAGTGACTTTTGATTTACCATTTAGACGTCCAACTGAGACTGAGGTTAGAAGTCGATTAATGGCGATTGCATTCCGAGAACATGTTAAACTTGATCCTAATATTATTGGAAATTTGGTTCAAGCTACATCATCAGATATCAGACAGATGATTAATTTGTTATCGACAGTTTCCAAGACCCAAAAGCAGATTGGGGCTAATTCTGCTGCCGAGATTAGTCAATCGTGGAAGAAGCAAGTTATCTTGAAACCTTTTGATATTGCGGCCCGATTATTATCACTGGGGATTTGGAATGCACCAAATCATACCTTGAATGAAAAATTGGATTTGTATTTTAATGATATTGATTTTGCACCATTAATGATTCAAGAAAACTATTTGAACACTAATACTAGATTGCCTGGCAAAGCAATTGAGCATGTTGCCCAAGCGGCAGATGATATTAGTATGTCTGATTCTATCAATTCTTTGATCAGATCAAGTGAACAACAATGGAGTTTATTACCATTTCATGGGTTGATGTCGACGGTGAAACCTTCATATGAGGTTGCTGGGAATATGACTGGTCGATTGAATTTTAGTGGCTGGTTAGGTCAAAATTCCAAACAAATGAAATTTCAACGAATGCTACAAGAAATTCAATATCATACTCGAATTAAAACTTCTACAACCAAGCAAGAATTACGACTTGATTATTTACCAGTTCTTTTCAAGAAGGCGACTAAGCCATTAGAGTCAGGTGATTTTGATGCATCTATTGATGTTTTGGATGAATACTTCTTAACTAAAGAAGACCTTGATAATATCGGAGAAATGTTGAAGGAGGAAGTCAACCTTTCCAAAAACGATAAGCTGACATTTACTCGTACGTATAATTCACGGGTTCATCCTACTGTTATTTACAAGACGGGTAACTCTGTATTGAATGGAGGTAGAAAAGCAGGTGGTGCTAAGGTTGATTATGAGGATGTGGTTGATGATGATATGGAAGATGTTCCTGATGAAGAAGTGGAAACTGATTCAATTGATAGTAAGAAGGATAAATTGATTAAGGTTGGTGGTTCAAAGAGGAAAGCTACTTCTACTGCTCTGAATTCTAGAAAGAAACGAAAGAGTTAAGTGGCTGAATTCTGTAAACGTTTGTATTTTGTAATTTGAGCAATAGAAATGGACATGATATAATGACCTTTTGTAGACTTACTCCTTATTTGTGTTTTATTAAGTGTTATGTAATAAAGTAATCCCATATTGTAATGGGTGTATCAAATACTCCTTGTGGCTGTGCTTATTTATCCCTTTTTTGCATTTCCGTGTATTTGGGGGTTTGGTGGTGACTGTTTACATTGATGGTTTAATAAATATCTTTCACCAGTTACTGATGAAAAATTGTCTACAAAGGTACATTACTGTATAAGTACGAGTAATGTAGAGGGTTATGTAGTAATAGTATGTTCACACTGTAGGTCACTACGTCCATTTTCGGAGAAGAGGGGTGGTGGCTTTCTCTTTCTTTTTCTCTTTCTCCTACACTCTCATCTCATTCTCTGGCCCTCTCTCACAGACACACACACACACACTCTCTCTCTCTCTCTCTCTCTCTGAGTGTGTGTCTTTCGGCTTCTTTAGTTGACTGTTTGTTTGTCTCCCTTTTAATTAACAAACATGAATGATAAATTAATAAGTAACAAAATAAAAAAACTAGGCGTAAAATTAACAGAGAGACAGAAACAACATTCACATTTATCACACTCTTTTTAAATTCTAATTAATTTTAATTTAATTTAATTCAATTACGTTAATTTAAGCCATTTACATCAACCTCCCCTTTTTAACATTATAACATAGATTTGGAATAGACAGTACTACTACCACTACTACTATCACTACTATCATCATTAGTAGATCAGAACTACTCCATTCATAATGTCAGGTATACCTCTATTCAATATACCAAACACAAAACGCCATCCTCATGGTGCCAAACCCCTACCCAACTTAACCATCCCATTACCACCCAATGACAACAATGCTAATCAACCAAAAATACCAGCAAACCCTTACGACTTACGTCAACAACAATATAATCAACAACAACGACTACAACAACAACAGCAACAGCAACCACCCCAACCATCCTTCTATATAGATCACAATGCATATTCATCAAACTCATCGTCTTCAATGTCTTCGCCAACTACAAATAAAGTCGAAGGATCAACGTCAAACATAAAACGTAAACCACCACCACCATCTATACACCCAATCAATAGCAATTACACCACTGACAGTGAAGGTGACACACGCATGACATCGCCCTCACCATCAGATGCAGTCGATGGTGACCACCGTGATAAACAACAACAATATCAACAACATCAACAACAACTCGAGTATAATGAGGAAGACACTCTTACTGTGAAGCATCATTTAGAACAACTCACCCCGTATGATTGGCATCTTGTTGCCAATGCAAATCAAATTATAGAGATTGGCAAACTAGGCGAAGGTAATGGTGGTTCAGTAGCCAAATGTAAACTTAATCAATTACCCAATAATCAAATATTTGCCCTTAAATTAATCATAACTGATCCTAACCCAGATGTTCAAAAGCAAATATTCCGAGAATTGGAAGTGGCTAGAAAATGTCAACATCCAAGCATTGTTAAATATTATGGAACGTTTATTTTGGAAAAGCAAAGTATGATTGGAATTGCCATGGAATATATGGATGGACAATCACTTGATTCCATTTATAAAGAAGTATTAAAGAAGGATCCTTCAAATAGAATAAACGAGAAAGTTTTGGGTAAAATTACCAATTCTATATTGGCAGGATTGGATTACTTGCATTTAAAGAATATCATTCATAGAGATATAAAGCCATCGAATATTTTGTTGGATTCTCAGGGAAATGTCAAACTTTGTGATTTTGGAGTAAGTGGTGAAGCAGTCAATTCATTTGCATCTACTTTTGTCGGAACCCAATATTACATGGCCCCAGAAAGAATAACAGGGGGAACCTATTCCATATCCAGTGATATATGGTCATTGGGAATGTCATTGTTGGAAGTTGCCAATGGGAAATTCCCCATAGATTTGACATTATATGGACCTATAGAAGTGGTTGATATGATTCTGAAAAGTGAGTTAGAATTATGTGATTTCCCTGAGGATAATATATATTGGAGTTCAGAATTTAAGCAATTCATCGCCAAATGTTTAATTAAGGATCCACAACGAAGACCAATTCCAAGAGTATTACTAAGAGAGGATGAATGGTGTTTAATGCAACTGAAGGAACTGGTAAGAATGGATAAGTTTGTTAAAGTTGTTTGGAGGTTGAATCAATAAGGTGTGTGTTTGTGTGTGTGTGTGTTTTGCATTTTCTTAAACTATTAATGGGGTTCCGTATATAACAAAGTACGGGAGTGTTTCGGTTTTTTTCATTTTCATTTATTAGTTTCGTTTTCTTAATTGTGGTTTATTTATAAATCAAGCATTGGGACTTGATGATGTTAGGAGCAATGTTCGAGTAATAATCTAAAACTATATAGAGAGTAATATACAACTCGACCCTCAAATTGTATGAGGGAAATCATTGATTTAGTAAGAAGAATGTTAATAACTGTTTATTTTGGCTGCCCTTTAAAAGTAGTATTTATCGCATCACTGCTTGATGTATTCAGTATTCTTGTCCTTCGTTCATAGTCTGACTTTCTACACTTACCGTGTAACCATATTGTAGATCTTGGATCTGGATTTCATCTGTTTCAAGACGAAAATTTTCCAAAACGTTAACAAACGTTTCAAAAGTCATTGTATTTACTAAAGATGTTAAAACGGTCTTAGCATAATCGACTAATCACATACTGCACCTAAGCCAATATAACTCTGGTAAATAAACCAGTGGTTATGATATAAACTGGTTAACTGCCATTTCAATATAATTTGCAGCCAATTCAATCTATCACGTGACCTACTATTTATCCAATCAAACATCAATAAAATTTTTTCACGTAATACTCAGTCAAACTGAGGAAAAAAAATACTCACTCAAACTTGAAAATTCAATTAACCAATTCAATCTACTTACAAGGTACATACACACCCACCTAGTTATACAATACAACCAAAACAATGCCAATTCCATTCGAAGGGTTTTTGCCATATGCCATCATGACCGCCTTCTACGGTCTTGCCGGTCATGGTGTCCAATTTATTAGATATTGGGACAATGGGTGGAAAAATGATAGATATAATTTAGATGCCTGGGATGACAAGATGATGGAGAGGGATTTCTTATTGACGGGAGTCCAAAGGGGTCAGACTAGTGAAGCGGTTGCTCCTGAACATTTCAAGACCGCTCATGTTGCTAAACAACAATATTACTCTGCTTATAGAGGTAAGATGTTTGCATTGAGAGAAAGATTGTATAGAGGATATGTGTTTGGTGATTGGGATTTCTCGTGAGTTGAAAGAAGGGGAGTATGATAAAGAGAAGGTGAAAAGGAGATGGGATTATTGTTGTTGTTTATTATTAATGTCATATGTGTGTGTTTTTACATGTTTTTTAGTTCATGAACGAGTGAGAGACGACTTTACTAGCATTGGAGATGGTTTTATTTTGATAGTTTGGTATAGTTAAATATTTATTTTTGAAAGTCTATTATTATTATTCAATATAAAATGATGATAGTATACAAACAAGAAACGAAAGCAAAACAGAAACAAAAACGTGGACGGGGGGTGGTGAGATCGTTTATTTGAAATCTTTATATGTCCATTTCTCAGTGATCTTAGGAGTGTATTTCCTCTTCTTTGAAACTGGAACTCTTGCTTCAATCTTCCCACTGGATTGCAAGTTTAACATTTGGTCATAGAATAAATTACCTTCAGGTTTCAAATTTTTTAAATTATTGGTCAATTCATGCGATAACTTTACTTCCAAAGGAGTTTGAACTGGGTTATACTTGAACAACTTTTGGTTCTTTCTTTGTTTCTTTGCAGCCGGTTGCTTATTCTTTTCCTCTTCTTCTTCTTGCTGTTGCTTTTGTAACAATTCATCCAAGTTTGACAAATCTCTCAATTGCTTCTTTAATTCCTTTAATTTCTGCTCTAATTCAACTTGTTTCTTGTGTCTAGCTTCTCTATTTCTCTTGGTCTTGGTCTTGATCTTAACTGTGGTTGGCTTATTTATCGACAACTTATAATCCTCTGGTTCTTCATCACCATCACCATCCTGCGCTTCACCTTCTCCATCTTCATCATCACTACTATCAGACAACATACTACCATCAAGAGTTTGCATCAACTCCTTGATCCTTTCCCTTTGTTCCTCCATCTGTTGTCTATTCAACTCAAGTTTATACTCGATATCATACTCTTTATTAATCAACTCCTTCCATGATTCCAAAGATGGATTATATGACTTACCAGCATGCACAACCTTTTCTGTCAATTCATTCTCCACAACCTTAATAGGCGCTTCCTTTATCGTTTTTGGAACAACAGTCGCCGTCGTCACTTCCGAAATCGAAGTAAACTCACTAGGTAATTGTTCTTTTTCCTCTTCGGTACCTTCATCACCCCAAATATCCTTATTTGATACATTAATCAACCCATCCTTTTCAATACGCGCAAGACTCCTAGATTCATCCTTATACTTCCCCCCAGTCAACTTCACCAACCTCAACACATCAGTCTTCTTCACCCCCTGGATGGTATGCGATTTCTTCGTCTTGGGATTAACCAAAGCTGGCACTTTCGATTTATTAGCCAAGATCTCTTGGGATTTTAATTTCTTGACTTCGGTAGTACGTGCTGATTCAGTGGGTTTGTCATCAATGATAAAATCAGGTTCTTGATCATGGTCTTTCCCAAGAATGATTTCTTGATCTCGGGCACTTTGAAGTCCAGCTTCGACATCTTGTATATCGATATTCTTTCTCCATGCGCGCTTACCCTTTCTTGAAGGTTGCGGTTTCGAGGATTTCTTTGAGTCTGACATGAGTTTATGTTTGGGAAAGTAGCGTATGAAATAGGTGCAAAAAGGTGACACTACTGGTTGTAAAGAAATTTAGAGATTGAGTGAGATGAGGTTTACTATTAATTTTTTTTTTCTCGATTTGATTTACGATATTAAATATCACGACATTATTATTTCGACGACATTAGATAGTGACTTTCAGTACTTTACACCTAAACTAGACTATGCACTACTGATATCCTCCTCTTCTTCTTCAGCAATCATCGGATTATTCAAGATCTTCTCTTGGGCAATTTCAAACCCACTAGTCAATTTTTGCAAATTCTCTTCACTTAATCTAGCAGGCACATTCTCAACTTTGGATGGCGATGATTTTCTTCTTCTTCTGGTCTTTACCACTTTTGCCTTGTTTGCATCAGGATTAGCAAATGCCATCATGTTATTACGTCTTCTAACCCCCTCTTTAACCCAAAATTCATTTCGATATAATTCCCATCCTTCTCTGATATCCGTGTTAAACACCCTCGGATTCAAGACTAATTTAACATCAGTTACCCCGATTCGTGGTTGGCATTGTGATTGGCACCCAACTAAAAATATCTCAATCTTTGAATCTTTATTTTGGATTGACTTGGGCGAGAGTTTATGAAACAAGTCGATGGTGGAATTGACCGAGTATAGCAGTATTTCCCTGATTAAGTCAGTTACCTTATCAATATAAGGAGTCTTTATCTTCACCAAGCGAACATTCAATTGTCGTAATCCCTTATTTGTCGACGATAGGAACTTTCTCGGCACGACAATTGTCTTTTGATATTCACCTGATAAATGATACAACATAAGTGTGATGATCGTTATGAACAACAAGAATTGCAAAATGACTCTCCTGGTACCAGTTGACGAAATCGCAGAATCCACTAAATACAAATGATAAACAATGGACGCAATAATTGAACATAAAATCGATAAAAAGGTAAGGTATTTCCGTCTCATAGCACGTTGTTGAATAACTTGTTCTCGTAAACTTTCTTCAAGGATTAACAAATTACGGAATATTTTCCCGCTCGGTGGCATTGATGTATATCCAGTGCCATAATACTCTGACCGATGAGATTTCTCACTGGGGGTAATATCCTTGGATTTCTTTCGTATTCTCTTTTTATGTTTGGTTGGTGGTGCTACTGAATCAGAATCACCGCTTCCTCTTCTTGCCGATGATCTTCTTGATCTTCTTGATTGGGTAGGTGTATCGCTCCCACTAATTATTGAATTCTTTCTTGATTTATTTCTTGGTTTCACACGAGGTGGGGTAAGGAAACCCAATCTAGTGTCATCGTATTCATCATCTTCTTCAGTGCTGATAGATGCATTTCTCCGAAAGTGATCTCTTGGACTAAGTCGATCCCCCAGTAACTGTTGAGAAGTTGAATTTATATCTAAAGAACTTTGAGACGCGATATCGGAATCGGAATAAAGCATGAATTCATCAGATTCATTGCCGCCTTTGCTTTGTGAACTGACAGGAGTAATATCCAACATTATTGGGCCTTGAAGCATGGGTGATGTGTCTTCTGGCAGCAGAACGTGGGTGTATTCTGTATCTGAATCTGATTTGTTGACGGATGTGAGTTTATCTTGATCGTTATTGATTGCGCCTGGACTCAATGTGTTATCAGTAATTGAGGTGGAATCATCCGAGGCCCCTTTTTCCTCAGTTAGTTTATTTGTTTCCATAATGTTGCTATCAAAATGGGCTGTATTTGTTTTTATAATTTATTTATACGATTGAATTACTATGCTTAATTAAGCAGCTCTCTTGATTAAATATGATGATAATGATTGATTAAGGGTGGTCTGTGTTGCCTTCCATTGATGGCTGTGCTTATGGATCCTTGTAGTTGTATGTTTCCTCTTTGGCTTAATAAAACATTCCTGTTTATGATTATTGACAACCAAAGGAAAAAATTGTTTAGTCAACCGAGTAGTCACATGCCTTGACTAAAAATTTCCTGTGAGTATCAACAAGTCACAACAAGTAACAACAAGTCACAACTAACAAACTAACAATTGCACATGCATAGCCTTGTCAACCACATTTTTCACATACTGATTATATACAAAATATCTATATAAACAGACACGAATAGCATGGCGACATTAAAGGAGCAAAAGGAACAATTTGTTTCTGGCTTAGTTGGTGGTTCAATTGGCGAGATTTATCAAGTCACTACTGTTGCCTTGACAGCTTACTTTGCATTCAGGCTATTGAAAAGCATACAAAAAGATGAATTCCCCTTTCAATATGATTTTGTTATCAATGTGTTTTCGATATTGGCTGCAATTACTTATTATAGTGATAATGTTAAACTTCTCCATTTGGTGATCATTCTACCAGAATTGATGTTATTCCTTGCGCAGAAGTTCTTACTACTGAAAATCGGCTCATCAACTTCAAATAAAGAGGACAAAGGGGTGGTGGAATCAGAATTCTTGCCGAGAAAACCCTTCATAACTGCATATAGAGCACATATGCTCATAATTACCAATTTGGCGATTCTTGCTGTTGACTTTAAGATTTTCCCAAGACGATTCGCAAAAGTGGAAACATGGGGTACATCAATGATGGATTTAGGGGTTGGATCATTTGTGTTTTCAATGGGATTGGTCAATTCGCGTTCATTGATTAAGAATCATACGTCTGGAGCTTATGAATTTAAACTTGGGGAATACGTGTCATCAATTGGGAAAAATACCATCAAATCGATTCCATTATTGGTATTGGGATTAATTCGATTGATCAGTGTCAAGAAATTGGATTATCAAGAACATGTTACCGAGTATGGGATTCATTGGAATTTCTTCATAACCCTTGGATTATTACCAATAATGTTGGCGATATTAGATCCTATTTTGGAAATGTTCCCTCGTGCTATTGTAGCCCTCGTTATCTCCTTTGGTTATGAAGTTGTCTTAAACAAAACAAATCTCTTGAGGTTTGTATTAACGAGTGAGAATAGATTGGACAATTTAGTTACCATGAATAAGGAAGGGATTTGTTCATTCATTGGATATTTTGCAATCTTTTTGTTCGGACAATCATTTGGATCCTTCACATTGACCAGTTATAAAACTACCAATAATTTGATAACCATCAGCAAGACTAAACCGAAAGGTAAATCAAAAACAAATTGGTTAACGGTATCGACTACTTCAGGGTTAATTATATCGTCGATATTTTACCAATTGTTATTTGCATTTGTCAATTCTTCATATTTATTCGCCAATGTCTCCCGAAGGCTAGCCAATTGTCCTTATGTCTTGTGGGTGGTGTCATACAATGCGGCTCTCATGCTTGGTTATCATTTGATTGACAAATTAATCCCTGGGAATAAGATTACCTCGGAGATACTTGAATCAACTAATAATAATGGATTATTAATCTTTTTGATTGCAAATTTACTGACTGGATTTGTGAATATGAGTATCAACACATTGGAATGTAACGTATGGACATCTCTTGGGATCTTGTCCCTCCACGGGTTGGTATTGACGGTGATTGCAATCCAGCTAAACAGGAGAGGGATATATATAAAGCTTTAGAGTATCGTATAGACTTAGCAAATGATGTTTAAATAGAAATGAACTCGTTTACTATCATATAAATAATAGTAGAAGTATAAGTTGCAAACACACCATTTTGCAATAGAATGTGTTAAATTTACTGATACCAACTAATTTTCTTGGTGTCCTAATCAGTAGACTTCTTTTTATTGATAGTTCGAACCACAACGGTTTCCCACGATGCATTCAATGTCGTCTATATGTATCTGGCGGAGCAGAGTAGTATAAGTGGCAGTGTGAATGTCTAAAATACCACGCGTAAATACCATACATGCATACATACCCGAGGACCTTTTCGTGACATATCCGATTAATCGGTGAAGTATTGTGTGTGTGTGTGCGTGTGTGTGCGTGTGTGTGTTTGTCTGTCGTAAGATTGAACCCTTTTTTAGCAACAGAAAAAAAAAGATTTCACTATTATTATTATTATTTAATTTCTACGTAGAGCAACTAATTGCGCATGGGAACCACAACCGACAAATGCGATCGGGGGGGAGGAACGAGGTGTTAATAAAGTTGAACGAGCAAACCCACCATCCCACAAGGTAAACACAACACAAAACTGACCTTGTTGTTAAATCAAAGAAATCTTGTTTAAACCCAATTGCTGATTTTTTGGTATAATTAACAACAATTCCCAATTGAAGGTGTCTTCTTGTTCCTGTTATACATATCGTACTCGGTTCAAGGTAATTTTAATAGAATCTCAACAAGTATGGCTACCCCGGCTTCTCAAACAGGTGCATGGACATCATTTTTGAAATCAATTGCATCATTCAATGGTGATTTATCATCCTTAACAGCACCCCCATTCATCTTATCACCCACTTCCTTAGTTGAATACTCCCAGTATTGGGCCGAACATCCCGATTTATTCGTCGATGCTGACTTGATTAAGCTCTCTGACCCAGAAAACAAAGATGAAGTAGAAGCAGTGGGATTGAAACGTATGATTGCGGTTACGAGATGGTTTATTTCAACATTAAAGTCTCAATATTGTTCAAGAAATGAAACGATGGGTTCGGAAAAGAAACCATTGAATCCATTCTTGGGGGAAGTGTTTGTTGGAAAATGGCCTTGTGATTCCGTACACGGTGAAGCCATTTTATTGAGTGAACAAGTAAGTCATCATCCACCGGTAACTGCCTATGCTATCAAGAATATGAAACACAATGTGACATTGCAAGGATATAATGGAATCACTTCGAGCATTTCAACAACAAGTATTAATATCAAACAATTTGGACATGCTCTTCTAGAATTTGAAGACTTGAAAGAATCATATTTGGTCACTTTACCACCTTTGCATATTGAAGGTTTAAACCTTCAATATGCAAAGGT
>JAKUCC010000224.1:0-16046 GCA_030563365.1 Hemisphaericaspora xylanilytica | reverse complement strand
AGTTTCCCCTAATTAATGTCGTTTCCAAGATTTTGAAACAAAACCGACATTTTTGTTCGACATTTGGGCTATGGGGTATCAAAAATTACATCACCACATATTCGATATTCTGATCTCCCACATATCACTCTTAAGGACTGACAAGGACTTCTATAACCCCCACGCAGGCTATGTCCATGGAAAATATATCAATCGGGAATGAATTGCGTGATTCATTCAAGACCACGCAAAAATGGATCACAAACGGTACCAATTGGTTAAGTGATATCGACGAGTTTTACCGTGAACGGAGTGCAATCGAAAAGGAGTATGCTACAAAGTTAAAGGATCTCTGCAAGAGACATTTCGACAAGAAGCTGAAAATCTCTGCGAGCTTATCTGTTGGTGATGAGCCCCAAATCACACCGGGTTCGTTGGAATGTGCATCATTGGTATTATGGACTGATGTGTTAACCCAAACCGAAGCTATTGCCAATGAACGGATGAACTTGGGTGGAGAGTTCATGACTAAGATAAGTAATAACCTTGTGAATTTGAAATCAAAGTGTGAAAAGATAACACGTCAAGTTGAACAAATCAATGATTATTTGGTACAAGAAAAGAAGAATGTTGAGGATGAAGTCTTGAAGAAGAAGAAGCAATATGATACATTGTGTCAAGCTACTGAATCCGCAAGGGACAAGAACGAACGTTCCCCTTCGGAAAAGAACCAAGATAGACTTGATAAACGGACCGTGGAAATGAACATTGGTAAGAATGAATATTTAATCAAGATCAATGTTGCCAATAGACTCAAAGATAAGTATTATTATCAAGATATTCCAGAAATCTTAGACTATTTCCAAGAATTGAATGAGAATAGAGTTGGACTTTTGAATAAATTATTGAAAAATGCCCTGATTATAGAACGAAATAGTAATGATAAAATCAAGGAGAAGCTACACTTGATTGATCAAACCATTGACCAAAACAATCCCAAATTGGACGTTGCCATGTTTATCAAGCATAACTCCTTAGACTGGAAGGAGCCGGCAGACTTCTACTTTATTCCTTCTAGTATTTGGCATGATGATGAATCCTTGATAACCAAAGAACCTGAATTAACCGAATTGAAGAAGCGATTAAACATTGCTCTGGGAGAATACGCAACATATGAACGTTCCTGTCTCGATGTCAAACAAAAATTAGAAGAAAGTACTGTAGCTAGGAAGGAAGCTGAAGCAAACCTAACCCTCAAGTTTGATGCAGGTATGCAAGCATCATTATCAATTCTCGGAAAGTTTATGAAGGAAGACACCAATCGTGTACGTAATGAAGTTGAAATTGAAGTAATCCAAAACTTCGCTGGTGATAAAGACTTGACTTATATTGCCCCAATTGAACGCAAGAAATCCAAGTTTGGATTCTTGAAAAGAAAATCCACCAAGGATAGCATGACCGCAGCCGGCGCCCACCTGGATGCATCTTCCGACACCCACTCTTTACACACTGTGAAAACGAATGCCAGTTCCACCATTGCTCATACGGGTATTTTCAACCTTCGAAGAAACAAAACTACTTCGTCAAACAAGAGTTCGGGTGGTAAGCCAACCGCTAAAGCACTCTATGACTACGCATCTACCAGTAATGATGAAACCACAGTCACCGCCGGTGAAGAGTTGATTGTAGTGGAATTGGACAATGACGGATCGGGATGGACCATGGTTAGTGGTTCCAATGGGTCAGGATTCGTTCCGACGGCATATATCCAAATCACCATGCCTCCCCCAGAATCTGCCACGGCTGATGAAGAAGCGGCTCCGGCAGCGAAAAAGAAGGGTCCGATGGTGATGCCTAGACGAGGAGCAAAGAAGGTTCAATATCTAGAGGCATTGTATGATTATGTAGCCGATGGTGATGATGAAATTAGTATTCATGCTGGAGATCGTATTGTACTTGTGCAGGATGATACTGATGGCAGTGGATGGACTGAGGGAGAATTGAATGGGCAACGGGGATTATTCCCAACTAGTTATGTTAAAAAGGTTTAGAGATGTATAGACAATTGCCCAGTAAAAGCCAAATTTTCGTATCTGTGTTCTATTTTTACCCTCTACAATGTAGTTTTCTAAAATCACGATCATCAAATTGAATCGTTAATTATATATATATATTTTGTATTGACCCATTTCTTTTCGAAAAATTAAAGACAAAATGAAAGTAGGAAGGGAACCTATTAAACAATGAATGATAATAATCATATAGAAAAATAATTTACAAATACACTTCACACTTCATTTCTCTCAATTTCATGTCCAGTTGCAGATGGGATGGGATGGAGTAGGATTGTCGTGGGGGGGGAGGAGTTAATGAGTGATAAAGTAGTTTCCATTTCCACATTTAGTGAGTTTCAGATGGGATTTCGAAAACAACTTGCTTACCAGTCAACTTGGTGTATAATTGTTGGAAGGAGTCCAACTTGTAGTCAACAGCGGAAGAATCCTTAGAGTCCAATAAAACCTTTTGGATCTTGTTACCACCAACCAAGTATCTAACTCTCTTACCGATGATTTCGGTTGGGAAGACCAAATCTTCCAAGATCTTGTCATGGACAGCAGTCAAGGTTCTTGATCTTGGTCTCTTTTGTTGCTTTCTGGCCTTTCTGGCTGGCTTTGGTAAAATTCTACGTTCAGCTAAAAAGACAACATGTCTATCTGGGAACTTCTTTTCCAATTCTCTGGTTAATCTGGTTTGGACCTTTCTGTAACCTTGTAAACTTGGAGGTGGGACGAAAACAGCAAGAGCCTTCTTACCACCGTTAACTTCAATTTCCTTTGCGGATTTGAATTGTAATGGTCTTAATTCAGCCTTTAAGTCAGCTTGAGCTTCTAAATCAATGAAAGCTTGAGCAACCTTCAATTCTAATTCAGTTGGCTTTTCAGATAAGATCTTATTAGCAGCAGACATCTTAAGTATGGGTTCAATACTATTATACTAGAAACGAGAAAAACTCTTCTTTCAAAGTTGCTTATTCAATATCGTTTTTCATGGTGAAAAAAATTCGCTATACAATTTGCCTGGTTTTACAAGTTAGCCAGGGGTAACCTGTAAACCTAGTGGGTCTAAGGGTGCGGCGCCTTATTATCTCACTATCTTTGCAATTTGTAAGTAAAACTAGAAAAAATTGTTTTTCGGGTGATGGTCGTGGGAGCATGCACAAATTCATCGATGAATCTTTCCAACCTGCATGGTAATCCATTTATCACGTGCCGCGATATCCAGGCTAGGGTTAGTGCCCTAACATAGTCATTTGAACCCCAAAGATGATTCATCGTCATCACACCCCCAAAAAATTATGACGCAAGTACGAGATGTGACATGGAAGGTAGTTGCGTAATTGAAGATATCCCACACACGCTCACGCACACACATACGCGCGCACATTTCCCACTAGTGGATGCTAAAACTCTTATCACAACCACTCAAACGTCCCATCCCCAACATCTTCACTCGCTCCCTCACAACAACCGTCACCCATACCATGTCCACCGTTGAAGCCGCCAAAAAATTAGCAGCCTACAAGGCCGTTGATGAAAATTTCCCCACTAATGCCAAAGTCGTAGGTATCGGATCGGGATCGACCGTGATCTATGTTGCCGAACGTATTGGCCAATTATCAAACAAGGATCAATTTGTATGTATCCCAACAGGATTCCAATCGAAGCAATTAATCATTGATAATGGGTTGAAATTGGGTCTGATTGAACAATACCCCCACTTGGACATTGCCTTTGATGGTGCTGATGAAGTTGATCCTCAATTAAACTGTATCAAGGGTGGAGGTGCTTGTTTATTCCAAGAGAAATTGGTTGCTGTTGCAGCTGATAAGTTTGTTGTTGTTGCTGATTATAGAAAGGAATCGCAAGTCTTGGGAAGAGAATGGACACAAGGTGTTCCTATTGAAATTGTTCCAAATGCTTATGCTAAAGTGATTAAGGATTTGGAAAAGTTGGGTGCTAAGAAGATTGTGTTGAGACAGGGTGGTAAGGCAAAGGCTGGTCCTGTTATTACTGATAATAATAATTTCTTGATTGATGCTGATTTTGGTGATATTCCAGATGCAAAGAAGTTGCATCAAGACATTAAGATGCTTGTTGGTGTTGTTGAAACTGGGTTGTTTATTGATATGGCGGACAAGGCATATTTCGGTGAAGAATCTGGGGAAGTTACTGTTTGGAGTAAATAAAGAATCTGGTGAGTGGAGGAAACCTTGTTTATAGAGAATAGGTAATTAATTATAATTAATGCAGACGATATTGTAATATTTGTAAATTTTCTATGATATAATAAACAGGTAGATATGAAAAAACTAGGGTATCTATAATTAAATATGGAAAAACGACCAAGGGAGAATTGAAAAATAAGCAATTAGGAATATAAGAAGATGCAACACTAAACTCATGGGATGACTTGCTAGTATTTTGTAGGAGAGTGATTGTCGTGCGTAGGATTCATTATGATCAAGCTAATGCCATATCTATTTTGAATGAGAAGAAATCCAGTTTAACATTTCAACCAACCCAGTTCCATCAATGGCAATGGTTGGGATGACTGACCAAGTATGTTCACCACTCAATTTTTGTAATTCAAATCGTTGAATCAATTCTTTTGGTTTAATAGCTCCCTCGCAATCTTGTTTATTAGCCAACACCACCAATAAACAATTGGCCAATTCTTTATCAGTAATTACTCGATATAATTCTTGTTTTGATTCTTCCAATCTGGCGACATCATTAGAATCAACCACGTAAATAAGGGCGTTTGTTCCGGTGAAATAATGTCTCCAAAGAGGTCTAATTCTTTCTTGTCCACCACAATCCCAGACTGCGAATGATACGTTCTTGTGTTTGACGGTCTCAACGTTAAACCCTACAGTGGGGACTGTTTTGGAGGTTTTCCCCAATTTTAATTTGTATAATACTGTGGTTTTCCCAGCATTATCTAATCCTAGCATTAGGATTCTCATTTCTCGATTTTTGAAAAGTTTTGACTAGTTTTGACATTTGTTAGTAAAATATTGATCTATACAATTGGAGAGGATATGTATAATTTGTACGTACAATTAAGTTACCCATGGTGTGTAGTTGATTTCTAGAGTGTGATTATTGATTGGTTGTTGATCCTGTAGAAAATAATAATGTAAACAGTGATGATAGTAAGAGTGGGGGTGAATGAAAGTATGTTTAAATAGATGAATTGAAAAGCGTGTGATGGGGGGGATGTTAGTGGCTTGTGTTTTGGTTGTCTTGGGGTGTCTTTGGTTGTGGTTGGTTGGTTATGGCTGTGGTTGGTGGTTGTGGAAATTTTTCAACAAAGTTTAATTATCAAAATAATTTACACGATTAAATTATTATTTATTTTATTTTGTTTATTTGTTTTGTTTTGTTTATTAATGAAGAGAAGAAGTAGACTGAGTGAAGATAGAAAAACAAACACAAGATGCAACAACAACAACAACAACAACAACAACAACAAACAATTGGTTAGTAAACCCAAGAACCAAAATCACCAATAGACTAAAACCAACTGATACTACAAAAGTAGTTGGATACATTCCACAGCAGATGACTTACTCTTAATCAGTAATAGTATCTGTATTAGTATATACGTATATCATTGTTACTATCTACTACATCATACTTCAACCGGATTTAAAGAAAACAATAAGGACTCAACTTTTTTGACGAGGTGTAAAAGTTGTTGTCTGTTTGTTATTCATTCTTCACTGGTGGCTCTCGCATTGTTGTTGCTCACTCTTTTTTGTGATCTGGATTAATAAGTCGGTTTACTTAGTCTTATTAGTTATTACCGAATACGACACCTTACAGAAGTAAAGATTATCATTCTGCTTAACATACATTTTATGTCAGTGGTCCATGTTCTGGTTGGTAGAATCATTAACCATCATTAACCATCATCAATGTAATCTCCCGTCTCTTCATTTTACGATACTAATCGGGTTCGATACTCCACAATCAAATTGTGGTACCCACAACCCCACAAAAATAACACTATACACACTGGTTGTATCACCCACTACAATAGTCAACCACATTCACCACACAGAAAAACAACATGCCAAAGCTTAATTCACCCTCCACCTCTGTAATTGTATAGAAAAAATATAAGCATAATAAACACATACCTCCGGATCAGTCTAATAGCGCAAGTGTCTCGTTTTCCTGATGGGAGACAATCCAGTTTGTGTATTCTTCTGCCTCCGTCAGGTATGCTTTCGGCGTGTTCTTATGCATACAAATATACACAAATTATACAAATGGTGAAACGAGGGATACGAACATATCCCACCATGAAACAGCAACATACACACATGAACACACATTGACACATCGCAGTCGGAAAGCGTGCGCGGCTTCTTCGTAATGATAAATACTAAAGCGTCCTCATTGAAGCTATAAGATTGCTTTTCGTTAGTGTATTACTATGGTATACTGTGCTGTCAATTCCAGAGATCGGATGATTCTTTGTTTATGCTCTGCAATTCTTCACCCGAAATCGTCTTTTGCAACAAATCAAACCATCACCACATTTTTTTTTTTACAACCAATGCCGAAATCATCCTCAACCACCCAAATAATGTACCCAACCATCTCTAGGCTTGGCATTGCATGGGTGTGTCTGTTTTAAAAACTGTCGCTATTGTCGAAGTGTGTGTCATCACAATGATCGCTACAATTAGTAATACTTACCAATGGTTATCCTGTTCATCTACAATTACACATCTCTTGCTTATTGTACTTCCAATTCTAAGCGTAAAATTCAATCATTAATATACAAAATAAAAAAAAATTGTTACATAAAAACCAAACAAAAACAAAACTATTTTAGCAGGGGGGGGTGAAAGTGTGGGTGTATGGATTGGTGGGTGGTGGGAGGTATCGAATGTTATCGAATGCAACGAAGGTGAACTAAAAAACAGATTGATGAAGACAAAAATCACCAATTGAAAAATCTATATGTTATATATATGTCTAGTAACCAATGCTGGCAATGGATCCTGGTTGTTGTAACCATCCATTAACAACATCTTCGGATAAAGACTTACCAAAGTTGGTGTTATCATCAACTTGAACAATATGGATATCACTACCAGTGAAAATGATAGCAGCCTTTAAGGAACCAGAAGTTGGACGAACGAAATAATCTTGAGAACCACCTCCACCAGTGTTGGTACCATCGGCACCTTGACCACTGTGGATATGAGAGATCAATTTATTGTCACCAGCTTTCAAGATTTCGAATAAATCAACTTCGCCACATCCAGTCTTCCAACATGAACAACTAGCATCACCATATTGTAAAGTTCTTGGAATCTTAGCATTCAATAACCAAACGGCTGGCATATCTGGGTTTAATCCACCAGTGGAACCATCACTTGGCATTTGGAATTCCATAATGAAAATCTTGTTGGCACCACCAAACCCATGATGAGCAACCGATCCTGGACGGTAAAATCCACATCCATCACCATTACCACATTCGGCACCGGACATAATGACGTATTCAGAGTTGGATCCAACAACAACATCACCCAAAGCAACTGGCGATGATGAAGCACCGGAATTGTCGGAATTGGCATAAGAAAGCGAGTTACCGAAAGCAGCTGACCAGACACCAGATCCAGAACCACCGAAATAGTTTAAGAAAACACAGTTGTCGGCATTACCTGGGGTATAGTAAGAAGATCTAGTCCAAGCACCGTCAACTTCAGCTGGTGGTTCAGAACTTTGGGAGGATTCAGTGGAGGAAGTGGTAGTTGGGAAAGAATGGGTGGAGATGGATGGACGTTCGAAACCAGGTAATGAAGACACTTCATTGTTGTCAACATAAGTTGATGATAATTGATCCTTGACTGATGAGGTTTGGGTTGCTTGTTGAGTAGAAACAACGTTACCTTTACCATCAACAATGACAGTTTCGGTGACTTCGACAATTTCAACTGCTCTCTTGTGTTTGTGATGAACGTGTCTAGTATTACAATCTTCTGGATCTTCTCTCTTTTGTTTCTTTGGAGTTGGATAATATACCCCAAATTGTAATAATTTCACTGGACCTCTAACATGAACCGATAATTCTTCATCAAGGGGGGCCAAGTTCCCACTGAATGCGAATGGTTGTTGCGAACAAGTTCCAGTAGAATCATCCATGGCGACTACATCTTGATAAGAACCGGAATATCCAAGTCCTTGATAGGTGACTTTCTTAGTTGGGGAACAGAAGAAGTTACCTCCTTCATTTGTGCATGAAGCTTGTACTGAAGCAAGCGATGATACGATTGCCAATAACGCTGTGGTTGAGAACTTCATTGTAGTTGCTTGTTATTGTTGTTGAAGGTTGATTAGGTTATTAAAGCTTTTTTTTAAAAAACAGGGTCTTCTTTTTTGGATGAAAGTAAGGAATGACGAATAAGTTGGATATATAAAGTAGTGGGTATTTCAAAGGAGTGGAAAGGGTTTAAAAAGTATTTGTTTACTTTTTGTTTTGACGTGGATCTATACTTTTTCGAAAGTGATAAAAATAAAACAGAAAAGAAACAAGAAGAATGGAATCGCCAGAAATTGAAGGGGAGGTGATTGTTGGTGGTTTATGTATGGTTTAGTAAATAAAGCAAAATAGTAACTCTTGTGTTTGGATGAGAAATGGAAACACAAGACGTATGTATTATTATTTATTATTTATTTATTAATTATTTATTATTGACAATTATTTTTTTGTTTGTTAATTGTTTTGAAAAATATTTTCTTATACGATTATTTTTGTTTATGTTTTTATTTTCTTGTTTGTTGTTTGTACAACCTTTATTGTTCTTGGCATCTAAAGTTTAATTCTTTTTTTTCGTGTTTCTCAAAAATTAATTAATTAACCCTCGTAAGTTATTTCATTTATTATGTGTGTATCACGTGTATGCTACCTCTTTTATCCCGACTTTCCACGTGGCAAGTATTAATTTTTTATCATGCCGCGCCGAAACACGAAAAATTAATAAAATATTGAATTGCTGGTTAAACAATGGGTTTTACTGGTTATTTCCCAATTGGGCTAGTGCAAGTAAAAAATGACGAAAAATCCACCAAGAAAAAAAATAACTACTAACAGAAAAGATATGATGAAATCGCAACCTGTAGTTTTTTTATTTTGGCGTAAAAGAAGGGAAAACTGTAAAAGCATTAGACGATGACGATGATGATCAACTAATACTCCCCCATTAGGTTACATTATTGGCATTGCCACCTTTAGGTTGTTTTCGTTAAATAGGGCCTATTGGAAGAATAGAGAAAAAATGGGCTGGATTTTTGAATCGGATGACAGATGTTGTATTGGCAAAGCTTGGAGGAATATCTGTTTGGGATTCTTGTTGAATGATGTTTTGCAATCGTCTACACTCATTATTCGATTCTAATAAATAATCGACTTCGATTTCACTCATTTCTTCTTTCCACTTTTTTCTTTTTGAGTAATAGTATGAATTGGGCAAAAATTTTTTATATCCCCTCATGCTTTGTGATAACCTCACCAATCTTGCGATCTCAAACCCCATCGGTTCTGGCCCACCATCTTTTCATTTATGATGTCGTACGTATTCGTCAAACTTGAAAATCTAAACCTATATATTCAAAGCTTTCCAAGAAATTCTAAGGACGAAAGCCTTCGGGCTGTGAAAATAACTGACAACTGGGTTTTTCTTTCTCTCAGATCCATTATTCAAACATACCGTTGTCAAGTCTAGACTTCCCATTCTGTTATTTTTTTGTCTTGGTGATGAGACAAGGGAAATGACGTTGGGTTTCTTTTTCATATTTTGATGACACAAATGAACATATCTATACTATTGATTCACAAATCTATAAATCTGTCTATATTCTTGTTTTAATTAGATTTCCTAAATAGGATACTTTTTTTTTTCAAATACCTTCTACCATTTTGTGATTTCAATGTAGTAACCTGCCAGTTCGTTAATTCGATATCATCACCCCAGAGAACAATCATTTCTGAAATCTGAAACAAGGGGTTCCTGAGCCCTTGCAGGATTTATAGCGTTTCAGATATTGTGACTATCCCCCATCGCAACCATTACGAGGTTTAGTAGGTACTACTTTGTGACCATCACTCATCAACCTTTGCGAAATGGTGAAATCTCGGGATATTATGAAATCTGATACTTCATAAATCTTGTATGAACAACTATGGAGTTTGGTAAATGATACGATGTATGGTGCTATATAAGTTTAACCTCAAGAGAAAGTTAGAATGTATAGTGTAACCGACCTGCAGTGAGTAAGAGGGAATGTGATCTGTTGGTTGTTATCTCTAGAAATCTTAAGATATTCCGATCAGGTTCTAAGTTAATTCTATTTCAAGAAATATTTTCGTTGTTAAAAATTTGTGTTTTCCTGGTCAAATGCTCAATCCGCTGAAGAATTACCCATTCATTAAGCATTCTTCTAATACTCTAAGATATGGTACCCTCCCATTTGTGCGGAGATGCCACACTTACCACTCTGGCATTCCTTTGCAACAGCTGATTGTATGGCGCACCAACCTGCCTCGACGTTAACCAGAACGCCAAGCTTCAATCAGATGTTGTGGGACGTTAAACCAGCAAGCGATTCAAAATAGAAAAAGGACAATCGATACCAGACAACCATATCCGAAAGGAGGTTCACATTGGTAATACTTGAGATATTATTGACTCTACCTTACTACAGAAAAAGGAAAGAAAAAGAAATGTCATACTCATATTAATGATGTCATTTGGCATCGCAGGCTGCAAACTAATTAACCTAAAAAAGAAATAATATTAATCGTAAATAACCGTCATTGTGATCGGTTAACAAAATATTTTTTTATGTCTCATCTCTGGGTACTAAAAAATATCCATCGATTCACTCCATTCGACCGTTTGACCCGTTACTTCTTTTGATTTTTATATGGATAATGGCATCTAGAGCATTGTTTTAGTATATCTGCCATCTAGAAAACGTTGATGTTGTTTAGTCTTACCTTGTCTCTCTTTTGTTAATTGGATTGTGATCGCTCCTAACAATAAAAGTTTGGGTCACACAATGAAATAGTGTCAAATTTCTTCAAATTTATGAACTTGCCGTTGATGTATCTTGATGAATAAGATTCGTTAGTATAGGCAATCGACCGAACGGAAATCAATACACTCGGGTATCGAAAATTCATTGGGAGCTCGGGCTTTGCATCAACCGACCTTGTAGATGTGTCACAAGTATGGATGGAAGGAACATGTTGTACCATACCCAATATTGCGCAAGATCTGTTTATGCGTTACTTTAGCAATGAAAGATCAGACTATAAGGTGGGTACAGTATGATGCACGTGTTCTTGACCATAAACTTCAGATTATCGTAGACAAAATTGTAATGACCACCCCATTCAAGTCATTCAGTATCGAAAAGTACAGAGAATATCACCATATCAAGATTCATTAAAAACCTTTGCGTGATGTTCGGAAATTTGGATGGTCTTGCAAAGATATAAGAAAACGTCATAGTCCAACCTACAATCTCCAATCGGTGATATCTCAGACTACTTACAAGGAAATATATTTCTTGAGTATGCGTTGCAGTGTTGCTTATGGGGGCTCGACCACAATAATCTTACCATGGGTTTATTCAGAGAAACCAAAACCAACGACTAATTAAACTTGCAAAACTCTCACCCACTACTGTACTATACGAATCATTGAATATGGATCTTTCGACTGGAAAAAGCGTAAATTGCTTCAATGTACGGGTTTTCGTTGCAAGTCAGAAAGGCTACTGTAAGGTATCATCTGTTTTCAAGAATATATAACATATTCGGGTTATGGAAATCACTTCCTCTCAGCTGATTTCAATGTGAAGATGCAACAATTAGAAGTTGCGAATGGCATGCGATTTATTCCACAAGATTAACCTCGGTATATATTTCCATAGCTAAAACGTAAACTTCTACATTATTAGTTTCAACCAAACATGATTAACTGGTTAATTAATTGTTAATGTGACTACAAGGATTCGAATCGACTTCCAAACTTGTTGTAATATAGCAAGTCTAACATGGGTCTACGTATGTCCCATTCAATGTTGAATCCGGTGGTGATTTTTGAAACATGTCACGTGATAACATTTACCGGATGTTTGTGTACTCTTTTTTTTTGCAGTGTAATCATCTCATCTCTATTAATTTTTTTACCTACTAAACATCTCATCAACTATCAGCCACTCCTCCATAGATAACATCCAATTTACAACAGTCATGAGTGAAGACGGAGAAATCAAGCGATCCAATAAGAGACAAAAGCTCAACCTCGATTCAGAAGCTGAAAAGGTCGCCGAAGCCGCCGAAGAATCCCTTCGTACCCACCCACCCCCAGCCACAACACCACCGTTAGTCCACCATGATGCCGGTGAATTCCTGGGATTGGTCCGTCACCAAACCACAGCTGAACAAGCTGAGAAATTGGAGAACGGGCCCAAGAACCCCTTCACGGGACAACCCTTCTCCCAGAAATATTTCAGTATCTTAAAAACCAGACGTGATTTACCGGTGCATGCACAACGAGAAGAATTTTTACGAATTTTCCATAGTTCTCAAATCATGGTTTTCGTCGGGGAGACTGGGTCAGGTAAGACTACTCAAATTCCTCAGTTTGTGTTGTATGATGAAATGCCCCATTTGACCAATATGCAAATTGCATGTACCCAACCAAGAAGAGTTGCTGCCATGTCGGTTGCTGCTAGAGTTGCTGATGAAATGGATGTTGGATTGGGTGAAGAAGTGGGGTATTCGATTAGATTTGAGAATAAGACGTCGAACAAGACGATTTTGAAGTATATGACCGATGGGATGTTGTTGAGAGAAGCGATGGAAGATCATGATTTGACAAGGTATTCATGTATTATATTGGATGAAGCGCATGAACGTACTTTAGCGACTGATATTTTGATGGGTCTTTTAAAACAAGTGTGTTTACGTAGACCTGATTTAAAAATCATTATTATGTCGGCTACTTTAGACGCCGAGAAATTTCAAAAATATTTCCATAATGCTCCATTATTAGCCGTGCCAGGGAGAACATTCCCAGTGGAGATTTACTACACTCCCGAATTCCAACGTGATTACCTCGATGCCGCCATTCGTACCGTATTACAAATCCACGCCACCGAAGACGAGGGGGATATCTTACTTTTCTTGACCGGTGAAGAGGAAATCGAGGATGCATGTCGAAAGATCTCTCTCGAAGGAGATGAATTGATCCGTGATCAAAACTGTGGTCCATTAAAGGTCTACCCGCTTTATGGATCCCTTCCACCCAACCAACAACAACGGATCTTCGAACCAGCCCCAGTCAACACCAGTACTAACCCCTATGCCCGTCCTGGTCGTAAGGTCATCGTATCCACCAACATCGCCGAAACGTCGCTTACGATCGACGGGATTGTCTACGTCGTCGACCCGGGGTTCCTGAAACAAAAAGTGTATAATCCTCGAGTAAGAGTCGAATCACTCTTGGTTTCCCCCATTTCCAAAGCGTCAGCGCAACAGAGAGCCGGTAGAGCTGGTCGTACCAGGCCAGGGAAATGTTTTAGATTATATACCGAAGAAGCATTCCAAAAGGAATTAATCCAACAATCATACCCGGAAATCCTTCGGTCAAACCTTGCATCGACCGTTTTGGAATTGAAAAAATTGGGAATTGACGATTTGGTGCATTTTGATTTCATGGATCCGCCGGCACCGGAAACCATGATGAGAGCATTAGAAGAATTGAACTACCTCCAATGTCTTTCCGATGAAGGAGATTTAACCGCGTTGGGTAGATTAGCGTCGCATTTCCCCTTGGACCCAATGTTGGCGGTGATGTTGATTGGATCGCCGGCGTTTGAATGCTCAGAAGAGATCTTGACCATTGTCGCCATGTTGAGCGTTGCCAATGTATTTGTGCGTCCTGCATCGGCGAGAAAGCGGGCCGATGAGGCAAAATTGTCATTTGCCCATCCTGATGGGGACCATTTAACCTTGATCAACGTATATGAATCATACATCGGGGCCCAGGACAAGGGATTATCGGTTCATCAATGGTGTCGGGACAATTTCCTCTCGTATAGATCGTTAGCCGCCGCCAGGAATGTTCGTTCGCAATTACGTCGAATTATGGAACGGTATGATTTAGAGTTGATTTCGAAATATGGTGAGATCCCTGATGCGGTGTATTGGGATAATATCAAAAAGGCCCTCGTGGGTGGGTTCTTCATGCAAGTAGGTAAGAAGAAGCTGGGGACGGGGAAGACATATCTTACCGTCAAGGATAACCAAGAGGTTTTGATCCATCCGTCAACGGTGGTTTCGAAAGAAGGTGAATGGATGATATATAATGAGTTTGTGTTGACGTCCAAGAATTATATTAGAACGGTGACGACGATTAAGCCTGATTGGTTGGTGGAGTATGCTCCGAAATATTATAACCTTGATCATTTTTCCAAAGGTGATGTTAGGTTGAGTTTGGAAAGGGTGATTGATCGGGTTGAAACGATGAAGAAATTAGAAGCAAAGAAAAAGTCAAAGAAGTAGAATGATTGCCCCTCTTATGTATATTACAGTATTTATGTTGTTTACTTAATACATTCATCTTTTAAAGTAAATTATAATAATAATAATAATAAATAACAAGGATAGATATACATATATATCATATTTCTCTACACATCAAAAGAACCCTTATTCTCTAACAACAATAGAAGCAGCACCCATACCAGTACCAATACACATGGAAGTAACCCCAAATTGACCAGGCTTCATCAATCTCAACATGGTAGCATATTGTCTAGCACCAGTACAACCCAAAGGATGACCCAAAGCAATGGCACCACCATTGATGTTAACTCTGTCCTTTGGAATGTTACAAGATTCAATAGAATAAAGACATTGTCCTGCAAATGCTTCATTAATTTCGTAAACATCGATATCATTGACAGTCAAACCAACAGACTTAAGAACCTTTGGAATGGCAACGGCTGGACCAACACCCATAATTTCAGGTGGGACACCGGCAACTGAACAAGTGATATATTTGGCAAGTGGAGTGTAACCATGTTCTTCAGCAAAGGAACGCTTCATTAATAAAACCAAAGCGGCACCATCGGTGACTTGGGAAGAGTTACCAGCGTGAGAAACACCATCCTTCTTGAAGGCTGGTTTAATCTTAGCGAGCTTTTCCTTGGTGACACCAGGACGAATACCTTCATCAGTGTCAACAGTGACTAATTTTTCAGTTGGTGGCTTGGCTTCAGCTTCATCATCTTCGTCATCATCGTCATCGTCATCTTCAACTTGGTAAACTTGAATTGGCAAGATTTCATCCTTGAATTTTCCTTCACGTTGGGCACGTTCAGCCTTTTGGTATGATTGGGCGGCAAATTCATCTTGGACATCTCTTGGGATGCTAAACTTGGCACAGACATTTTCATTGGTGATACCCATTGGAGTACCATTCTTGACAAATTCTGGGTTTTCCATCAATGCTGGGTCAATCTTTGGGATAGCCTTTGGACCGTAATCCTTAGACATGGATTCAACACCACCAGCTAAACCACATTCGATTTCACCAGCCTTGATACGGTTGGCGATATAACTGATTGCCATTAACCCAGAAGAACATTGTCTGTTGAGGGCAACAAATGGAACGGTGTATGGAAGACCAGCACACATCAATGCACCTCTGTGGTCAAAGTCACCAGCTCCCTTCTTTAAGACGTTACCAATGGCGGAATCTTGTAACAAGTTAACATCAACACCGGTCTTTTTGATGAATTCGGTGGCGAATTGCTTCAAGATAAAGTCACTACCAACGTCTCTCATGGACCCCTTTCCACCTTTGGTTAAGGCAGTTCTGTAGGCGGCGACGATGACAACATCGTCTGGGTTCTTTTGTAAGTATTGTTGCTTGTTGGCCATTATGTGTGTGTGGGTGGGTGTAT
>JAKUCC010000223.1:0-16047 GCA_030563365.1 Hemisphaericaspora xylanilytica | reverse complement strand
AACTAATATACAGGTTTCTAAAAATACAATCAATGTTTCAAACAAAAAGAGTCAAATAAGAACTGAAAGCAAATCACGTTTATTTGTAATCTAATGTTCAAGCAGTTTGCTCAGCAGGAGCAGTAGCTGCTTCTTTTTCACCATTGTCTTCAATTTCATCGGTTGTGCTAGCGTCATCTTCAAACGGAGAAACAGCGATTGAATATGTATTGGCTTGATCAGCAGTTTGGTTTTGATTAGGGATAATCAATTCTAATTCATCATCGCTAATGAATCTTGCCTTGATTTCATCAAATTTAATCAACTTATCAAATTGAACATGCTTTTCGAAACTAATTTCTTGATTCTTGTAGTCTTTGATCAACGATTCAGCATCTTCTTGAAGTTCTTCGTCATCGTCATCGTCTTCGTCATCATTGTAATCTTCGTCTTCTTCTTCTTCTTCTTCATCTTGGTCGACGTCATCATCTTCGTTAATGTCCAAGTCATCATCTTGGCCTTCGAAACCAGACCATTCGTATTCACGTGTTTCGTCCGCGTCACTTTCGAATTCATAATCATCATCATTTTCTTCTTCTGCTATGTCTTCCACCTCATGGTTGTCCTTGTCATCGACTTCCTGCAAGACAACTTCAGCTTCGACTTCATCATCTTCGTCATCTTCGTCATCCTCACCTTCACTATCGGCGTCGTCATCGGAATCAACGTCAACAAAGTTTAATTTTCCTCTAATGACCAATTCATTCTCATTCTTCAAGAAATCGATCTTTAATTCCTCCTTCACTAAAGAAGGTAATCGTATATTCAATTTATAAGTTTGGTCGTCCAATTCGATCAATTCACAATCCTTACTCTCGGCCAATTCGTCTTCCAAATCAATTACATCATAATCATCATCGCTGTTTTCCGCCTTTAATAATCCATCTTCATCATATAATTCATAAGTAGCTTCGTCATCATCTGCTTCATCCTCAGTGAACGCAATTAACTCGTCATCTGTGGAATCTTCTTCTTCTTCTCCTTCAGGTAAATCAAATCTATGCTTGTAGATGGTTACACCTTCATCATCTGATGAATCAGAACTTTGGTCATCAAAATCGTAATTTTCTGGGGCACCCGCGTCATATTCATCTTCACTGGAATAGTCACTACCAACTTCGAAATATTCTGGTTCAGACCCTAATTCCGAATCTTCATCCTCAGAGACTTCATCATCACTTACTAAACCTTCTTCGAATGCTTGTCTGACGTTTTCAACCAATAACTGATCCTTTAATTCCTTAGGATCGGAAGAATATTCGATATCAGAATCAAATTCGTCATCATCTTCATCTTCAACATCTGAGTCTGAGTCCGAGTCGGAAGTATATGAAAAGTCACTTGGTGCCATTTGCTCTAAAGCCTGTGCTTGTAGTTGGTCATTCAAATCGACTATATCTAAAATGTCTTGGGGTTCCATATCGGAATCGTATTCGTCATCTTCATCGAAAACATCTTCATCAGAGCTATCATCATCGTAATATCTAACCAATTCGTCGTTTAAGTCATACACTTCTCCTTGAGCATCTAAATCATCAACAGCTTCATTTTCTAATTCGTCATTCATATCAACGATGTCATCTTCGTCGTAGTATACTTCATCGTCTTCGCTTTCGGAATCAGCAGCATTGTGGAGATTAAATTCATAGATTTCTTCTTCGTCGGAGGTTAAATCTTCATATTCACTTTCTGGTTCTTCAACGTATACATATTTTCTGGATGGTTCTCTATAATGTTGGGGTCTGTATTTATTTCTATATTGGTTGTAGCTGGGTCTGTAGGATGGTTTATTAACAAAATAATTCTTTCTATTATATCTATTATGGTTGTTGTATCTATTGTATCTTGGTCTAAAGGAAGTCATCGTTTCTATTTATATTTTTATTATTTTTCAATGTGTTATGAGCAAGGGTGGGTATTCAAACACTTTATTCAATTCAATCAATCAGTCAAGAAGTGTTTGAGTTGTTGATATTTATAATTTGGAAAATAATAATAAACTACTACCTGGGAAATGGGGTTACTTTATAGACTTTGAAAAATTGAAATTTATCAAACTCATCGCCCACTGATGAGCTACCTTGCGGTAACATGCATATCTCCTAAATGGGATTACGTGTGTGGTACAAAAATGATCCATAGCTTTTTCTTTTCTATGAGAATTCCAAAGAATACTGAGGAACACTATGGAACCTACACACACACCAAACACACACCAGCAAAAAGAATTCTAAAGAAAAAAAGAAACAAAAGAGGCACAAAACAAAACTAAAAAAAAAAGACTTTTCTCTTTTGGTAGAAGGTTACCCGCATATTGCAGGAGTATAAATACTAGCTGGTCCCCTTGTCTCCCTTATTCTGAAAACCAAATCTCTTTGCCTTTTGGCTTAGATCACGTGTAGTATCTGTTCTTTTCAGTGTAACAACTGAAATGTCATCTATTGGATGACGATTTAATATGTTACAAATTTATACTATTTTTGGATTAAGGGTAAGGAGTTGTTTATGTTGAGCTTGCTCACATCACTGCTTACACAGTGTCGTTGTCATTGCACTTTGTTTCGACTTCTGACGCAAATAACTTTTCATTTATCTTTTTAAGTTTTAATTGATGTTAACTGTAACAAGACAGTTACCAGAATTTCAATTTAAAAGGATTTGAATGAGTTAGAATATTCACTATATAGATTCATTAAATAAAGGTTGTCCTTAAGTTCTTGTTAGCCACCGTACTTGTTATCTCTTGATAGTCTTTTTTTTAGCGTCTTCTAAATTGCTTGCATTATTAATCATTGGTGATCTCTCAGCCACAGCCATTGTTCGTTTTAACTTCATTACTCATCTACCACATTATTTATCCTTAGCAACAGAACCATAATACCTAGTATACCATGTCACATAACCTGCATGGGTTAGATAGTGATCTGGCATCAATAGTTGACAACGGATTATTCCCAAGCTTAACCGCAACACCGTTTGATCATCGAGATCAATCAGTAAGCCAAACAGTTGATGATGGATATTCCCAAATAATAAGTGAAGAATCTACTTCGATCGAGCAGTTTCGAAATGTTTTCCGAAGAAGTGAGCATCATCACGGCCTGGGGATAGCTCTTGAAGAGGTCGACTTTTCAGACCTTTCCCCACCATATGATGATGGTAGTGTCTCCGCATCGCCTGGTTGTGAAGAGGTTGATTCTATTCGATCAGAATCATGCTCCGTTAATTCCTCGATCATAAAAGAGATCGCTGATAATATTGTTAAAGACATCCCCATTCCAGATAGCGGACGATTCAAATACTTGCGATACTACGAACGACTAGCAAAAACAAAGAGAAAGGATGAGCATATTCATAAAGTATTAGACGAAATGAAGAATGATGGAGATATTCCGTTGCAACGAGTTTCATCAAATGGAAGCTCTGTATTCCAACTATCTAAACTAGATGATTTTACAAAATATGTGAAGGAAACAGCATTAAATGACTCTATTTATGCAAAAGTCAAAGATAAACTCCCACAGACAAATGAACAAGATAATAATATCCTAAATGTGATACCAGAGAGCGACCTAGCAGATAATTTCTATGCTGGATTTGAATCTGAAGAACAGGAAAGGCGCAAACAATCCCGATTGAAAAATTACTGGCATAATAGGAAAACAAATCATACAGCGACAAGAAGCGAAATCAGTGAACTAAATTTCCAATCAGATATTGCTAGTCCCAAATCGGCGTCATCATCCAACGAAGGCGAAAAGCATAAACGATTCCTTAAACGTGGGTTAAAAGTGCGACATCTTCAAATGATCTCATTAGGTGGAACTTTGGGAGTTGGATTAGTTTTAAATTCTGGAAAAGCATTCACTATAGCAGGTGGCTTTGGGACAACACTTGCATTTTTCCTTGTGGGAATGATCATTTTAGCTACCATGGTATCATTTTGTGAAATGGTGACGTTTGTATCTGTAGTGGACGGTGTTTCTGGGTTGAGCTCACGATTTGTCGATGATGCGTTTGGGTTTGCTGCTGGTTGGTTATACTTTTTTTCATTTGCATTTGGGGTCGCCGGTGAGATTGTTGCCGGTGTGATTATGTTGTCATATTTCCCAAACTTGAAGACCACGAGTGATGCAGCTTCGACTGGAGGTTTTGTTACCGTGTTTCTAATTTTGATTGTGCTGAGTAATTTGTTGGATATTAGAATCTTTGGTGAGATTGAATATATCTCCAGTTTTATCAAGTTGTTATTTACGTTTGTTATGATGATCGTTATGGTTGTTATGAATAGAGGAGGGTTTGGAAATGATGTACTTGGATTTAGATATTGGACATATCTGAAATCAGATTTTGAGAACAATATCATATTTGGTCTTTTCCGAGCCTCATTTAATTTACACGATACTGGTACTAGCCCACCAGATGAAGGGATTGGCGGTGACTTAGGAAGATTCATGTCACTTTTGGTTGCAATTCTAGTAGTTTGTTACTCGTACAGTGGAACCGAAATTGTTTGTATTGCCGCGTGTGAGGCTCAAAATCCAAGGAAAGCACTTCCATCAGCTACTAGGAGAATATTTTGGCGTATTATTATATTTTATTGTTTGTCGTCGTTTTTGGTTTCATTGAATATTTATGCTGGAGATCCAAGATTGTTGCGTTATATTCTTAGCGACGGATTGAGTCAAACAGATTTTGCAACCAATCCAGCGATTGAATTAGTGGGTGGGATACATTGTGATTATGATGTTGGGTTATTTGCCGGGTATGGAAGTGGTGCCCAAAGTCCCTGGATAGTGGCACTTCAAAGTGTGGGACAATGTAAGTTCAGTGCATTTGTTGATGCCATGTTGGTATTTTTCGCTGTTAGTTGTGGAAATGCGCAATTATATGTGAGCTCAAGAACAGTTTATTCTTTGGCGTTACAAGGAAAAGCACCCAAGTTCTTAACTTATTGCAACCGATATGGGAACCCATATTTCTCGGTCTTATTTGCTGGTAGTTTTGGATTATTGGCATACATATGTATTTCGGAATCCGCCACTTCAGTATTTCAAAATTTAACTAGTATCGTTGCAGCATCGGTCATTGTTGCTTGGTTTGCCATGTGCCTTGCATTTCTCCGATTTTATTTTGGATTAAAGAGAAGACCAGATATTTTGAGTAGAGATGATAAATCATACCCTTACAAATCCCCATTTCAACCATATACTGCCATAGCTGGACTAATTGGCACTGGGTCTATTATGCTTGCCATGGGGTTTGTGGTATTTTTAGAGGGAGAATGGAACACGATGTTTTTCTTTTCGAGTTATGGGACATTGATTACGTTTGCGGTATTATATTTTAGTTATAGAGTGGTTAAGGGTACTACGATACCGAGCTTGGACCGATTGGATTATGATTCTGGAAGAACTGAAATGGATCGGTATATTTGGGATGGAGGAAGAGATTATAACGTTCGGAGCTTTAAGGATGTTGCTTATAGATGGATATCATTCCTAGCATAATAGTTTAATTAGGGTTATTGTATAATTTTAGGAGGAGGCACGGACAATATAGAGTGGCATTAGTAGATTTGTAATTTAACATGAATGAGACAATTCCAGGCGTTTCCTGTCGTGGCTGGAACCCGTAAATGGTTGATTGAATGAAGAGAGAATGGGACTCGCGCCTCAATTCCAGCGTTATTAACCATTTAGTGTAGTGGACCGCCCAATTGCTATTGTTCGTCAGTTATTGACACATACGGCAATCAATGTATTAAGAGATCTAAGTTCAATGTTTATGAGCTTAGCCTTTGTCGGTCCTCATATGGCTACTCTCGGAAGCATTTTGAATTATGTTAGCAGCAATGATAATGATGTTTGAATCCAAATGTGTACTGCTAAGCTTTGGAAGAGATACAGTGAAACATTGGGTATTATGCGGCGTACTAAAGAGCATGTCGGTTCACCCCCTGATCTTCGTGCAAACCCGTTGACATGTAACATCACAAAATGTTAATCAACAATAGACTCTGGCACAAACTTTAGGTAATAAACGGAGTTGATTGATATTTTCCAGAAATAAAGGAAAAGAAGCGTAGGTAAACTAAGGTTCAAAGAATGTGGGACGACAAACCGTCTCTGCAATATGAGCTACGATCGATAGCCTCGGTAAATATATTTGACATAGTTATTACTCGTAAAGAAATCATGATTTTCAAATCAAAAGGAGATCCTGGGTCCGGTGGGGGTAGTGAGATAAGCACTTTACAACAACCAGGACATGCAGGTACACACCCAAATAATATCATTCAGATTTCTTTCTTGGCTGTAGTAGAGTCAGGAGAACTTTGTATGTGGATGTGTCAATCTGATACGTTCTTTGTCATCACCAAGTCATAACTGAGTTTGGCTTGTCCCATGAGAGTTTAAATCCGTTTTGCGCCATTCCCTCCAAGCAAATGGTATAGAGTTGGAATTTTTTTCCATTATTATTTTTTGTGGGCTTTGGTTTAATTAGCAAACAATGGTCCCATTTGTACACTTGCATTTACATTATTAAAAAGACAAAGACAAAGGGGGACTGTCTCAACAATTACCCTAGTTAGTCGTCAATCCAAAAAAGGAGCGATGGAGTATTGTTTATGCTGTTGGTCGTCTAAATCAACAATAACGGAAATCTAAAGAGTAGTGGTGGATCTCCATTACTTGATTAATGGTACTGATTTATCCTCTGGATCAAATCAGGTTTTTCTTTTGGTTGATCTCGACAGACCCAAATAAAGAAATTTTTCAACCTTTTGTGCATTTTAAGGTTTAACGCTTATGGGTCTGTTTTAGACGAGATCATATCTATCTAAAGTTAAGTTTTCACATTTCACTTTCTCTCTTCCGATCTCTCTCTGTCTCTTTCTCTCTCTCTCTCTCTCTCTTTCTTTTTATAATTTTTCAAACTTCTAGTCTTGCTTTTCTTAGTATAACAAGTGTTTTTATCAATTAGGAAGAGAAATCATTATGTCTTGGGTACCTACTGAGTCATTCCTAAAGGGTAAGATCATCAAACCTTTCTTACCCTCGAATAAGATTCCAGATTATGCAAATAGTCATATTAGAAACCTATATCCTGGGGACGATGTCTACATTTTTGAAACTAAAGGTGATAAATGGGCTAGAGGTTATGTCTTATCAAAACCATTTCCAAGAGACTACACGATTATTTCTGTCAATTTAGATGAATTGCCTACTCCCCAAATTAGAGTTCTTGTCTTCCCATTGAAATATGTTAAGATCATTGAAACAATCCCATTTACAAAATCTGATGACAATGCCGAAGATTCTGAATCAGGACTGCTTGAGAGTGCCAGCTTTATGCTGAATGCAATCAACAAAGATAAGAAAGCTGTTCCATCGTTACCTCCTAATACTACCCTCAAGAGAACATTACAAGAAGAAATCAAAACATCTTTGGAATTTTTGAATGCTCATATTTATTCACTGTACTCTATTGGGGAATTCAGACTATTTGGGAATTTGGTTGACATCTTTTACAAATTACACGAGGCTAGAATCAAGTTGATGCATAATTTGTTAACCAAAAATGAAGCTCAATTCACCAAGGAATTAGCTACTCAATTATTAAATAGAATCCCAAAGAGATTAGGTTCCAAAACAGAAAGATTGAATGCAACCAACTATGATTTAGAACACGAACATAGTGATGTTTCTGGTTATAAAGCCATTTTTGCTAGAGATGCCCTTTCAGGTGAAATCTTAACTGACAAAATAGCTCTGCCTGCTAGAATTGCGTTGAATAACGAACTATGTGCATTAGTTGGTAATTTTCCCATTCACGCTCATAACAACTTAGACAAATACTCAATAAAAGCGGCTCGTAACAAGAAGTTCGCACTTGATCTACCATCCAATATTCTTGTTGATTTCAAGTCTGTTTCGGGTTCTTCTGGTTACTTACCTCCTGGGTTCGCTGGTATGACGGCTTATATGTACCTTCGTAATACCAAGAAAAGATTGACAGAAGCATTTGCTGTTCATGCAGAGTCAGTTGAAGAATTAGCTAATGTTGAAAAATTGAGTGCTGCCTTGTTCAAGAATATCCCTCATCATGAAACTTGTGATACAAGAGTTTATTTGGTAGCTGTTTTAACTGAAGAAATTGATTTGAAGGTTACGCAAGGTGGGCATGAAACAACAAAAAGAGTTAGAAGAGGTATTGCTGCTGGTGTTACTGATATATCTCGTGTATTTTCTGGAACCGCTGGTAACTTGACAACCGGTAACGCTTATCATTTCCACATTAAATTATATGGTTCATTTATGCCATATAACAAGACCTTCCAATCGCAAGATGGTATTGATCGAGTATCCAATAATGGTTGGGGTGAACTTGCCGATCGTATCATTGGCGGTACTAGTAATGGTGTTGCCGTTAACCCAAGAGCAGAAAAGTTGGTTATTACTGTTAAGGAATTCAGACATCAATTTGAAGCTGTTGAAAAGATCCATTCCATCAACCAAACTCCAATTTCAAGAATTAATGCAATTTTCTATGATCCATTAGCTGAAGTTTATGAACGGATTTATTTATATATGGGAAAGATTAAGTTGGTTAACGCAGCAAACAAAGATGATTTATTAACTGTTGAAGTCAGCATTCCAAACAACGAGTCAATTACTTTCTGCAAAGCTTCAAATCAACAGGGTAAGCGTCAATGGCAATTCATTAGTGTGAACCCAGATGAAGAGGTTGGTGAAATTGTTAGAATTAATGGTATTGCCGTCAAGCCTTCGACCTCGAATTCTGTCCCCAAAGAAGATCACGTCCTTTTATCATTATATGTCAATGGTGTTTATTCTGGTGATGGTAAGGTTCTTTATAAATCAGGTAGTAGATTGGTTGAATTTAAAAAGGGCCATAATGTTGAAATCCTTTCTTGTACGACTGGAGCTCCTATTGCTCATGTTGAAATTAAGACCGAATATGTCGGGAAATATTATAACTCGGACACTTCAATTGATAAGATATTCCAATATGAGAAACTCCTTAAGTCGTCTAGTGGTATTGAAGAACTTATTCATGGCTTAACTGACTTTTGCCGCGTGGAGCAAGCACAATTACTTAAATTTTTCTCAGAGTTGATGATGTCTTTGAATGGAATTATAGATACTTGTCTCGTAGGACATGGCCAATTAACAAGCAAGATCCTTGATCGAAGCTTCTATGCGGTTGTTCATTTGTTAGATGGTCTTTTTGGAAAGTCAGATGAAAACTTGACAGTTATTGAAAGCTTCTGTAACAAATGCAAGGGGCTGCAAACCGCTAGTATATTCATTTTGTCGAGACTTACTGAAGCTTTCAAGCATGCAACCACTGTGTGGGATCTGAATTCTCGGGCAGTATGCCGAATCCTTTCCGTTAGTATGAGATTAAGTATTAGTGCAACCAAATTTGGAAGTGATTTAACTGATTATTACATTACCTTGAACAATTTATTTGCTGCGGTTACTGGTTTCTTGTCTATCGATTCACGTTCGTTGGCTAATGATCAAACACTTGTTTTAAATATTGTTGACTATGTTCTGTCATTTAGAGTCAATATTCCTGAAGGAAGGATTCTTAATTTAGTTGTCGGATTTATTGATGCAGTTGGTGTTAGAGGTTTAGGTGCCAAAGAACAAAATCTTGAAGATACAGCCCCAGGCCAATCAGTCAAGGATCATGAACTTATTATCAGTAAGTTATTATTAATTCTTAGATTGGTTTCTTCGAATTTATTTGTACTTCCAGAGGTTAGACATTCATTATTGGCAAACTCTGTGAGATGGGCAATGGAAGCATTGAATGGTTCTACTGACATGGATGCGTCAAGATTGGCATGCAGCATTCTTAATGCAGTATGCATGGATTGTGAGGAAAACTTACGAGGTGAATCTCCATCAGAACAACACCTTGCAATTTGTCGTTCGCTTGTTAAATATCTTCCAGCAATTGCCAATGCATTCACCAAATATAACAAGTATACAAGAGGTAACGAATATTTCAGACATAATCGTACATTCACTACACTTTTCCCAACCACATATCCATTTAATGAATTTTCTATTGATTCGATTGTGAACGATGAAGTTTTAGTTGAACTTTTACTTGAATTGGCAACGGTTTTCGCATCCATTGCAAAGATTGGGAAGAAACTTGCTGGTGATGAAGGATATGCCAAGATTATTAATGATGAAAACGAATTGGATTTCTTTAAACCAGAGGCATATCTGATTGACAATTTCGAAGCAGAAGACATTATTTCTATTCTTACAGGTGTTCGGTGGATGAGAATTGGTGGTTACTTCCCACAAGATAGATGGTTATCAATCTTTTCCGTGATTATTGAAGGTTGTACTTGTGCCTTAGAATTAGTTAGGCCATTGATTTTGAAGCATATTCCAAGTGTTGAAAATGTTGAAGATTTTGATATTGTCCTTTGGGGAAACTACTTGAGAAACTTGTTGAAATTGGCAGTATTAGCTCCCGTTGCTGTTGAATATTTATCAGATATTCCAAGATATGCATGTTCAAGTATTACCTTTGGACTTCGTGATAGAATTTCTGTGCTAGTAAAGGAAGCCTGGACTGCTCTTGGTTGGGAAGCTTCAAATGCGGAATATTCCAGATTTGGATTGAGAAATTTTGCTGGTTATCAGGTTGAATTTATTGACAGTGCTTATGGTATCATTCCTGATTTGATCTTGTTTGCATTACAAAGAAACGGAAGTTGTCAAGCTATTGGTGTTGAGATTCTTTACTGTTTGATTGCTGCTGAATATACTTTGAGTGATAATATTGATGAAATTGAAAAGCAAACCTTAGACACATTAAGAGAACTTTACTATCGTCATGCATATAAACCAACAGTTGCTGAGCAAAAGAATTTTATTAGTTTATTAAGAAACGCAGTGAGCTTAGATCCATTAGACCCAGCATGCGAAGTTATTACGAAATTTATTGACACCTTGGAACGTATGTTCAAGCTCTTGAATGATTTTATCACTGTTCCAATTGGTCATGAGTTTGATCCTGATAGAGCATATCATGGTATTGAAATTCTTGCATTCCTGAAAAAGTATAGACCAGAACTTTATATTGCATTTGTTAATGGTTGGTACGAGGCTAATCTCGCTAGACAAGATTTTGTTCAATGTGCTTTCAGTTTAGAATTGATTGCATCTGTTTATGAATGGGATCACAATACATTACTCCCACCGCTTGCTAAGCCAAAGTTCCCTGAGCAAAGTGCATTCCAAAGAAAAGAAGCATTGTACAACATGATTGCTACTAATTATATTAAGGGTAAGAATCTTTCTGGTGCTATTGATACATATAATGAATTATTGGATATGTATCGTAAACATACTTATGACTTGAAGAGTTTTGCTTATGTCCACAACAAGCTTTCGAAGTTGTATATGGACTTTGATTCATCTGACGATATTTCACCTGCTTACTTTAGATTAGAAGCTATTGGTGATGGTTTCCCTAAGTATTTGACTGGTGCTAGAAAGATTTATCAAGCTGCTCCATTCGAACATATTACTAGTGTCAATAAGTTCTTGTTAACCATTTTCCCAGGTGTAACAATTTTGAACAGTGAAGAAGAAGCTCAACACGTTAGAGATACCTATCAACAAGGGAGATATATGCTTAATATTGCAGTTGATCCAGCTGAAGAAATCAACGACAAGGTGGTCAATACTTCTGTTGGTGCTAGGAAATATGCTAAGTCTAAGGATTTGAGATTCTTTACTTCCACCAAGAGACTCCCTGGTTCTACTTCTATCACCGATTTATGGACCGAAGAAACCCATTATCAATCTTTAGAACCATTCCCTAACTTGAGAACTACATCTATTATTATTGATATGAAGGTTGTTAGATTGTCTCCATTGGATAATGCCTTGCGTGCTATTATTAACAAGAACAATGAGTTGGCTACTTTGGAAATAAGTCTTAACAAAGCACTTAAGGAAAAGCTGGATTATTCCACATTAATGCAAGACTTATCTAGACAATTGGCTGGTACTGTTGATTCTCCAGTTAATGGTGGGGTTGGTCAATACAGAGTGTTCTATTCCGATTCAACTTATGAAGAAAGTGCTGAAGATTTGGAGAAGATTCAATTACTTAAGAGTGCCTTTGCTGATCTTGTCATCATCTTACACCGTTGTTTGAACTTACATGGTAAGTTGGTCTTACCTTCAATGCTTATGACTCACAATGCTTTGGTTGAATTATTCAAGAAGAACTTTAGTGAAGAAATTGAAACCTTATCACTCAGTCAAGAAACATCACAATCCCAATCATACACCAAGAATGCAAGATATTCCGTATTTGTCGACCGTAAACCATCCTCGATGCTTGATGTTGGAAGCGAATTAACTCAATCAACGTCGAATTCCAATCTTGGTTATAAAGGACTGTTAAAGACCAGAGGTTCCACTACCGCTTCTTCATCCCTTTACGGTGGTACTGAAGAAAGTATTCTTTCTGCTCCAACCGTCAAGCTGAGAACTACTGCTGATACCGACGCTCCATCTAATTCAGCTGCGCTTAATGATAACGGTGTTAGGGTTCTGACTAATGGAGCCGACCTTGAAAGTACGCTTAGCACTGGTTCTTCTCCAAGTTCTCCAGTTGTGCAAAAGAGAAGCGCAAGACGTTGGAGATATGGTGATATTGAACTTTAAGTTGGTTATTTTTTTTTATATTGGTTTGATTTTTCATAGTTTGTTAGTTTAGAAAGTTATAAAGCACAAAATATATAGTTTAAAAAGCTACTGTTATTCTTAAACAATTACTGTCTCTCGACATTGCCTTTCACGCTAAATATACTAGATTTCCCTATTCTCTGTTTGAAGCTAGAAGGTCTCGATTGAACTGTAAGTCACTGTGACGTATAGCTACTTTGGATATGGTTTTTTTGCGCATCACAGGGTTCTCCTCACCCACCACACTAGATAGCGAAGTACTTTTTTAGTCAAGCAAGCAGGAGAAATCTTACACTGTCACTAGAGTCCGATTATAATGCGTTACATAATCTACCTCTGTGGAACCTGACGGAGAAGAAAGGAAGAAATGTTAGAAGATGGCACATTAAAAAAGATCATTGGTGGAAACCTGCCTAATAGTCCGGGATTCTTTAGTCAGATTCCGAAATTGCCTTGACGTTGAGTAAATCATGTAGGACGAACCTCTCTATGATCAGATCTTGTTATATCGGACATTGTTTGATATTATGATCTCGCACTGTAGTAGTACGTGGAGAACTAGAAAATAGATACTTGGTATTCTTACCAGCGTTTCAGTGATTTTTGCAGCAAAAACTTAAAGAATTTCTAACCTCCCCCGGAGAAATTAATTAAACCACTTAAAAGTACATTAGCACAGAAACACCATTCCATAAAACTTTCAAACACTCTTCATAACACAAGCAATGAGAGTTAGACATGTGTTTTGACAAAGCAATATCAAGTAAGACCGCAGATACAATTGGCAACTTGACAATGAGTAAAAGCCTTAAGGAGACACTAAAATGTAAATTGCTTGTGTGCTAACCTGTAAAAACTATCCTCAAAACTGTCAAAAATTTTTCATTTTGTTGATTAAGTGAAAACCCTCAAAAATCAAAAGAACCGAAATGGTCATTGAAAAAAAACCTTAGCTCTTTGGCCACCCTTTCCCCATCTTTGTTGCAACTCAATCGTCAATTGATTACATTACATTATATCAAAACCACAATGTTCAGATTAGCCGCCCGTTCTATCCGTGTTCCAGCTATTAGAGCTTCCTTAATCAAGCCAGTTCGTTTCTACGCTGCTACTCCAATCACCAAAGACGAAGTTGTTGCTCGTTCATTTGAAGCCTTAAAGACCGTCGCTGCTTTACAAGAATCTAAGCTTTCTTTGGAAGCTTCTTTCCAAAAGGATTTAGGATTGGATTCTTTAGATACCGTGGAAGCCTTGGTTGCTTTAGAAGAAGAATTCGATTTAGAAATCCCAGACAAGATTTCCGATGAAATTAAGACTGTTGGTGAAGCTGTTGAATATATCTTCCAAGAAGAACAAAAACAATAAGCAAACTTGTATGGAGAGATAGAGATCGGACTACTATAGATTTGTGTTTTAATCGGAAGCAATGGATTCTAGAGATCAATAAATAATTGAGTTACTTTATTTGTTTCTAGAAGAGCTTCCTGTATTCTCCTTGTTATATATTGGTGGGTCTATAGTTGGTATAGTTTTCCATTGGGGTACGTATGTCCTGGAAATAAACAATTCAATAATGTTTTGTAAATATTAAGAATAGCATTAATCTTTGTTCATAGTCACTTGTAGGATTTAATCATCAATATTCTGATTCTCATTGGTTGATTTGGTTGGGTGGATGGCTAGCCCAATAGTCACGTGACACAAGATAAATTTTGTTTTGTGGATGGTCCCCCACCCTTCCTCCATTATACATTAATCTGTATAAAAGTTCCATCATCAATTGATACTGTAGGTAAACCGTAAGATTAGTCGCAACCAAATTAAATATGCCAATTGAAGAAGACCCAACAGTAATCGAACCGGAAAGTAACACGTCCTCTGCGCAACCTCAAGACGATACCATTCTTTCACATACTGAAGACGAGGAAGAGGAAGAAGATGAGCATGAAAATGATGCTGTTCAATATCCCGGAACCGTGTTACCCGACACTAGACAAGACGAAATTGAGGCCGATCAAGATTTGACAATGGGATATGAAGATGATACTGAGTATATAGATTTGATTCATTTAAAGATCGGATCATTAGAAGATTTAAATCTCGCCAGGTTTACAAAATTGGTTTCCTTATGTTTAAGACAGAATTTGATCACTTCAATCGTGGGAGTGAAGGAATTACCGGAATCGTTAGAAGAGTTGGACCTTTATGATAATCGAATCAATCATATCTCAAGTTCAATCAAACATCTTGTTAATTTGAAAAATTTGGACTTTTCCTTCAATAGAATCAAGAATATAAAAAATATTGAGACATTGGTGAATTTAGAGAATTTGTACTTTGTGCAGAACAAGATCCACGAGATTAAGAACCTCGATACTTTAGTTAAGTTAAAGAATTTGGAATTGGGTGGGAATAAGATTAGAGTTATTGAAAACCTTGGTGCCAATATTAACATTGAACAATTATGGTTAGGTAAGAATAAAATTCATAAATTTGAAAATTTGGATCATCTTGTCAATCTAAGGGTTCTTTCAATCCAATCTAATAGAATCACCAAAATTGAAAATCTAGATAAGTTAGTCAACCTTGAAGAATTATATCTTTCTCATAATGGAATTGAAAAAATTGAAAATCTTGAAAATAATCGTAAACTTCAAGTGTTAGATATAACGTCCAATAAAATTTCCAAATTAGAAAACCTTAGCCATTTGGTGGAATTGACTGATTTTTGGTGTTCATATAACCAGGTGTCCAGCTTTGAAGAAATCGGTGAGCAATTGGGTAAACTAGAAAACTTGGATACTGTTTATTTTGAAGGTAATCCGGTACAGACACAAAACCCAAGTGCATATCGAAGAAAGATAAAGTTATACTTGGGTGATTCATTGTCAAAGATTGACGCTACATATATTCATTCATAATGATTCTTCAGTTTATAGGAGTTAACTTCTAATTAAATAATTACGGAATGGCATATTTCATTAATGCGTGGGTAAAGAAATTCAAGGCAGATGAAACGTCGGAGGGTTTTCTATGTTCTTTTCTGTGGGCGACATGTCTCTCAATTACGTTAATTTTGCATCCACTGATCAGGCAACTGGTTTCATTCTTCTCGATTCCCCTCATTCACTCTTCATTTTTGCCCTTATTGACAGACAATGAGAGAGTATGATACATTTAATTAATGGTGGCGCAATTCAATGTAGGGGGCGGGTATGTATTGACGTAGGGTGGCTAGAATGAATTG
>JAKUCC010000222.1:0-16082 GCA_030563365.1 Hemisphaericaspora xylanilytica | reverse complement strand
TTACACATCAATATCTTTAAAAGTAAAAGGTTCGTATGCATATCCTTCCCCTTGGAAGAACTTCGACATTGCTTCAACCCAATGCAATCTCAACGAATGCAACATAGCACTAGTCCCTTCCATCAATACCAAAATACAAACAGTCAAACTGAACCACATGGCAAATAATGCTACAATCATTATTACGCCTACAGTCCCAGTCCTTCCAAATGCATTCTGAATCGTCATGGACCACAACACAGTTGACAATTGCGCATGTGCCAATGATAACGCCCACAATCTCAAGTATGAAGCAGTATGGGAAACACAATTCAAACAGAATTCAATGGTGTGAATGACTTGATGGATGACAATATCACCAAAATTAAATCCTTCATGATCGTCACCATGACCACCGGCAGAATGAAACATGGGTTCGATATCGTTAGGAAATCTGAATTCGTCATCATCAGACATTGGTGGATCGTTATTGTAATCTTCTTGAAATTGTAATGCTCGTTCTTCTTCTTCTAATTGGAAAGAGTGATGACGTTGTGAATGTAAATCGGAATATCCCAATGATACAGCGCGATCATTTTGTCTCTTCAATGTCAATGGTTTGTAGATTAATAACCATGGTACACACACAGCAGCAATTAAGACTAATACAACTTGAATAAACTTTTGACCTGGATACAATGGTTCTTCAATTGTCCCCGGTGATAAAAACATGTTAATCAACATGTTTAATAATCCAGGAGGTTGACGACCAGTGCCAAACCAATCAACAGTCCACTTGTATACTATACAAAGCGACAAGTACCCGAATATACTTTGCATAAACAAAAATCCAGGAATGAAATTCCCAATGATATCAACTCGACTATTGAAGAAGATATAATTCACCAAACTGAACATTAAGGAGTAATTCATATGAATATATCCCATAAGTACTGATAATTTCATTTTGTAAGAATTGGTGAATAACAAATTATTTTCAGTTCCATGCCAAGCCCAGTCTAATCCAAATGGATACGTTCTACCGGTAACTCTTTCTGCAACCAAAGTTGTCGCATCCGTATAATCTTTGGGGAATTTCCATTCCCAGCCTGACTTGAAAAGAGCCATGGATTTCGAAAAAATATCATTATAAATCAACCCGGTGTACATGGAGAAAATACCCATCAATAAAATGATATATCTTCCATTGAACGCCATCTCAAAGATTTCATCCTTGTTTCTCATCATACCGAAACTGACTTCATTGATAATCAAATATAATGCTGCTAGAAAGACAATAAATCCATGACCTAAATCACCAAACATGATTGCAAACATAAATGGGAAGGTAATAATTGTGGCTAAACCAGGGTTTACCTCTTGGTAAGTTGCAATACCATATGCATCAATAATCGACTGGAAAGCCGATGTGAATTTATTAGTTTTGTGGAAAGTAGGCGGCACACGATTGGTTGATAATTCATTCACTACAGCTATCAATGCCCCGTAATCATCATCATTTTCTTCGTCATCATCATAGAGTAATTCATGATCGGAATCTCCAACAACGAATAATGACGACTCTGTATCAATTGATTGAGAAGAAGTTGTTTGGGCGAATATAATTGAATCTTGAGAATCGGCCGACGCTACGCCCGTGGCACGTTGATGTCTAGTTTTGTCTTTGATTAAATTTCGCAATGTGATTCTAATTTTATGGAAATCGTTTCTTGGAATCCATCCTTCACCCACCAAGCATCGTCTTGTACTATCTTCATCAAACTTGTTCAACGTCTCATAAATCAATTTCTCTCTCTGTAAATTATAACTATAATTAGGATATAAATCCTGAAATAACAATAGTTCTGTCGTTAATTGGCGGTTGGTATTTTCAACCACGTTACTTAAATCGTCAATCTTGTGATTTATTTCCGACAATGTAGCTTCGCGGGCCAGAGCACCACCAACTACATTATCAAATATGATACCATCCAATGAAGAAATAATCTTGCGTACCCTAAGCCGTAACAAGTCTCCGTGGATAAAGATTATGAATACATTCTTTTCAATCATTTCTGAATTTTCGGAAGATCCGGTTGGAAACTTGCCCTCTAGTGGAATATCATGAAAATATAAATTTCCTCTAAGGGTTCTCCATAAGATATTTCTCAAGATAGGTACTTTATCTCTCGAAATTGTACCAGAAATGGAATCAAATGTATCGATTTCCTCAATGCTTCCTAATTCTAAACTATGACCTCTTTGTTCATTTAACAATGCAATATTATCTTCGTCGTCAAGCTCATGCTCTTCAAAGCTTTGTCTATCAGTATGATAATCCACTAATGTTGATTTGTGGAATTTGTTAATGGTATTCAACACCAATCGATTTTCAATCAATCTCAATTTTTGACGGTTTAAAGAATTGTAAGATTGATACAAGTGCTTGATTCTGCTGTGAAATTCATTTAACTTTGCCTTAATATCATCAAATTCAGAGCTGGAAGGTAGTGGGCGTAAATCTGCTGTCAAACCTCCATGCAACCCTGGTTTCACAAGGTTTTGTTGTTTCATGATCTCATATAAATAATTCATTTGCACATTCATCGTGTCAATTTGACGCAATTCTTTGATAAATGTCCTTTGAAATTGACTGAGCTTTGAATTTAGATCTCGAAATTGAACATTTGATAAGTTACCCAAAGCATTGATCATATCTCTAGCCAATTCTATAGTGACATAGAATTGAACCAATGTCATTGGGGCTGATCGAAATATAGCTTCCCCATTATCCTCATTCGGAGGTGACGGCTTTAGCTTATCTATTAATGCAGAAAACGCCGATGCCATAGTATGTATTGTGTGTGCGTTGTTTCTATAACTCTATAGTGTAGTTTGTAAATTATTGGTTTGGTTGTCAAATTCCCCGATCACCGCAAAAGTGTGGATTTATGTTTTGTATTATTTTTTGTGGTTTATGTGTTCAGTTTTTTATTTTTGGATTTTTACATGTTAGACAAACAGAAATTGTAAATTTATATTTTTACATATTTATGTGATTGATTTGCAGGTTAGCAAAATATTACAGATTAAGTGCCCTGGTGTTCTTTTTTTACAACACACATGCGATTTTGTCTTTTACAACCAACTGATTTAGTAATGTTAAAGTTGTTAGACAACAGGAAAGTCATTATTTAAGTCAGCCATTGATAGAGTCAATCTAAAACCCCATTAGTAATAAGCAAAGACTCAAGGCGATTTGTATTATTCCAATTAGATATGTGTCGGATGATGTATTTATTTCCCATTCTTCTACTACTACAGTTTGCAACAGCCATAAATGGACACCCGGAGTATTCAAAGGCAATTGAACAACTCGAATCACTTTCACGACAGTACCAACCTACAGAGCCGATATATAATCTTGATAATATAGAAGGACATTTATTCATCCCACAATTCAATGAAACCATTAACGACTACATCAACGATAACCAATCTCCATCTACTAAACCATCCCCACCAATAGCATTAACCGAAACGATAGTGCCATTGCTACAATCAGCAGCAGAAAAGGACCATCCTGAGGCCATTCTCACTTTAGCGGACTTATATTTCTTTGGAAATTATTCATTTCCGACTAACTATTCAAAAGCAATTGATCTCTATCACAAGGCAACATCAATATCATCAAACGGTCATGCATACTTTATGTTGGGATTTGTCTATTCAACTGGTTTGTTTGGACACACTGAGATTGATCAAAACAAAGCAAATTTATATTATCAATTTGGAGTGGAGAACGGTGATATGAATTCATTATTGGTGATGGCTTATAGATATAACAAAGGGATAACAGTACCTCACAATTGCGATATAGCCTTGAATTATTATGTACGATTAGCAGAGATTGGCTATAAATGGCTCGTTGCCAACGAAAGGGATATTGATTATAACCTTAGAATATCCGATTTCAATGGTGGATTATACGGAGAGAAAATGAGCGAAACACCATCTAGTATTGAGATTCAATCTAAAGTATACACATCTTTACTTGACCAATTTGAGGAACATAAATTAAATGCAGACGATCACGATTATTTTAATTTGTATTATACTGCATTGGAGCACTATAAAGGAGATTACTTCCATCCCCGGAACTTAACTAAAGCATTGGAAGTATTTCAAGAGTGCGTTGACTTAGGTGTCAAAAACCATAATGACAATTCATTTAATATTGATACGATTGATCAAATATTCCTCAGTTCATGCCATGCGAAATTGGCAAGAATGTATTTGAAAGGATTGGGCACGGAAAGAAATATCACTAAGGCATATGAATTATATCAGCGTTCATTAAAAGTCCAGCGTACGGCAGACGCGCTAAACGATTTGGGTTTCATTGCAGAAAATGGCCTAGTGGAGACGGCAAATTTTACCAAGGCCACGGAGTATTATGCTGCTGCATTCCGCAAGAAGTCACCTGAAGGTGGGAAAAACCTTGCCAAATTGATGTATGATTTGTCAGGCGGTCTTAATACAACCATGACTGCAGAAATATTTACACATATGAAAGAGGCAGTCTATTTGGGAAATACGGAAGCTCTTTATCACTTAGGAAATTTCATCCAGGCAGGACTCTCACAATATGCCGAACCCGATAAGAAATATAGTTGTTCTTCTACACTTCAATATTATCAAATATTTATTGAACGATTATCACAGATGTTTGCTCCTCACTTAAAGTTTGCATTTGAGCAATTGATCCGAGGAGACTTCAAGAATGCATTGGTCGGTTATCTGATTGCTGCAGAACAGGGATTTGAGGCGGCACAGGTTTCAGCTGCTTACCTTTTGTATCAACTACAACCCTTGCTTTCTTTACACACTCATAAAACATTTAGTAAAGATAGAATGGAAATTGCAATTCGGTACTTGGATAGAGCAGTTAGACAAGGAAACGTTGATGCAACGATATTACTTGGAGATATATATTCGGGAGAAGATAAGTCAATTCCCATTGCTCCCAATTATGATAAAGCTTTCAACTATTATCGGATTGCAAGTGATCGTCATTCTTCCCATGGAAGTTATAAATTGGCACAAATGTATGAGTACGGAATTGGACCCGTGAATAATACGATTGATTATTTTATGGCGAAACGGTATTATGATTCAAGTTTACAATATAAAGAACAATCAGATATTGAATCGCGGTTAATGACAGGAACCAAAGCGTTCACATACAGTAAAGCTCACATTAATCTTGCCTTATTACGACTCCGATTAAAATACTTGTTCAATCGGAAAGCATTTAAGGATTCGTCCCATGGTGAGACAGGCGGTTGGTTAAATGCGTTCCGTAATGTTCGAGAAAAAGTACAACAAGATCAAGTTAAAGACATTATTTCCAAGAGCGATGCACATCATGAAGGTACCAATTATGCCAATGAGGATGGAGTGGAGAATTATCTCGAAGAGTATGATATTGGTGATTATTTGGTCATATTTATGACATTTATATTCTTCATTGCGTTTTTCGTTCAGAATGTAATTAGACAACTCAGACGAATGAGAAGGCCGATTGCAAATCAGAACAACAACAATGGTAATAATAATGATAACAATAACGCGGACGATAACGAAAATAATGAACCTGAGGGAGCAAGAGTTGGTTTGGATGGATTTCATTTTAGAAGGGGGAATTTTGAATTCCATTTCTTTGCCATATAATCAATTAAATAATTAGAATTGTAAGGATTTATAAACATGATTTATTCTATTAAGTCTAACCTGTCATATCTTGTAGAATATTATTCAAAATCGGATTCTTTTTCAACAAACTGGCTGACAATTGAGTATTTGAGCCCATTTTCTTCTTTCTGGGTGAAGAATTTGCCGAGTTTAATGGAATATCATAAACTTTATCGGCATTTTCTGGCAATACATAATACCAACCACGATTTTCCAAAAAATCAATAAACGTCTTGGTAGTCTCTCCTGCTGTGGAGAGTGTAGACCTTGATCCAAGAATAATGAGCTTTGATTTAGCTCTAGTAATTGCTACATTCAACCTCCGCCATTCTTTGATCAAATCACCGGCGCGATTTTCTTCATTAGAGCGGACCAAGGAGATTATAATACAATCCTTATCTCGACCTTGATACTGATCGGCAGTCAAGATTTCAATTTCTGAACACGATCCAAACATTCGTTTCAAGAGTTTCAATTGGGCTCTATAGAATGACATCACTCCTATCTGGTCTTCGGTGACGCCACAGTTTGTCAAGATTTTGGCAATTTGATAAATTAATTTAGCTTCAACCGGGTTTTGTACTGTTTCACCGACGGTTATCTCCCTAGATGAAGTAATATTATCATGATCAAGAAACAATACGCGATTCTGGGGATCCAATATGTCACTCATCCATTCCTTTTGGTCACGACTTAGTGGTTGACATTTTCCAGGTGCAGGAATATTTAGAACTTGTTTTGCAACCAATTCAGACCCACATTTTAATCGATTATTATAAACCAACACATTGGAAAGCTGCATGATATCTTCGCACATCCGATACTGGTACGTTAATTCACATACTGATTCAGGATAGGTTTCCGCTAGTAGTTTGAATAAAGATACTGACAATCCTTGACGAATTCGGGGATCGGGGTGCTGAACTAATGGGGGAAGCTGATAATGGTCACCCACAAGGATAAATTTGTCACTAAAACGAAGGGGTCCAATGTTGATGGGTAAAGAAACTTGTGAGGCTTCATCGATAATGCAATAATCGAATCTATTCCTAATGTTGAAAGCCAAATCATTAATTCCTAAGCAGGTTGTAGCTACCACTGGCGGCGATGCGTATGTTTCAAGGTACTGCTCATAGCTTGTGATGGGTTGTTCCAAGTTTGGGATGAATTTATGCAACTTCTTGTGAACTCGTGATTTGTGTCCAATTCTCACTATACCAATTCCAGAATCAATCAATTTTATCAAGATATTGTCAACAGCTGAATTGGTATATGAAGCTAATAAGATAGATTTACCATATCCAACAAGAACTCGAATTAATTCAGCAAGAACCGTAGTCTTACCCGTTCCAGGCATCCCTAAAATCAATGAGTAATCATTGGTAGTGAAGACTTTTTGAAAGGCTTGAATTTGGTCCATGTTAAAATATTTCTTTTGTGGAACCGACCATGAGCTTGGGCTATATGTTGGCTTGTCCAAATCAACGACCAATCTTCTAGTTTTCACATCTCCCAGTGGTAAAAATAAGTTCAAAATGTTGAACCTTGCCAAACCCATTCCATAAAACATTTCATCTCGATCTAGACGGAATAACTTCTCGGATCCTACAATACTTTGCGATGGTTGCCGTAATACACTCTGAAACACTTGATTGTCAACCTCATTAAAATGCTTCAACTTGTAATCAGATGTGATTATTCTTCGTCTAGTCGTTATCACGATGTGTTCCTTGGTGATAGTTTTAACTGTCCCACTGGCAATCGCAAAATGGCCATCTTCATCACTTATAATTATTCGATCGGAAGGAATCATCTGTGCAGATACTAAATTCAGCGATTCATCACAATTTTTTGCTCGAGCAAAAGTATATTCAAAGACATCGTTAAGACCCGAGTCCTTGGCATTCACAACCACCATATTTCCTAAACAGTTTCCAGTCTGTTCGCGTTCCGCAGAAGTCATGGTCCAAAGATGCTTTCCGGTTTTACTCATTATGTTCTCTTCGCTTGCAATTAGCTCATCCCAATATCTGAAAAATGATCTATACTTTTCATTTTCTAATATTCCATTTGTGATTTCCAGATATCGATCCTCGGCAATCCCGCTCAATTCCTTAGTTCCATTTTCTACTAGATGATTCAACACCATACACGGCTCCTGCATTTCGCACCGATCGCAAGTAGCTCCACGGAGCATATCGGGCAATTTTGCAACATTGTCTTTGAAATATTGTGAGATGCGATTTCTTAGATTTACCAATGACCTAAGATCATTTTTACTAATATCACCCTTCTTTGTAAGTTGTTCCTTGGTGTATACCAATAGAAATGCGTTGATTTCCATATCATATCTATCTTTGAATAATAACGAATACAAGGATGCTTGTGCGTGATGAGTGATATGCTCCCTTCCAGTTTTGATTTCTAATGGCATTAAGAACTTTCCTTTGGTTGACTTGTTTAGTAAATTCGCAGTTACTGTGATATCCACTTTCCCTTTTATTCCAAACATGGGTGACCAGATATTTTCTTCGATATCTAGAGCTTCCTCCACAGAAAACATGATTCGTTCATTCTTTCCACCATTGTCTATATATGAATCTTTGGACAAAGGCTTCTTGTAGTACTTTTTAAACCAGCTCTCTAAATAAGGCAAATGCTTGCAAACTTCTAATTTAATTTTCTCGACTTCCGGTCCAATGCTAAATATGGCCAATAAATACTCGTCTATAAATTCCTTCAATAATCCTTCCATATAGCTACTGGTCCACGTCTCAGCAATGACACATTGTTGGAAAATTCTATGGGTAAGTTCCCCAACGATAATCGCGACGCTCAGTTCCCCAGGAAATTTGTACCTTCCCTGAATGACCGATTTCCTGGGACATATAATTTGCTGGGATATGGTTGTAACGGACAACAATACATCTGGATTCCAAATCAATAAGTTGCATCCGTCATCTATTAAGTTTGGCTTTTCGTTGTTCGTAATCACGATATGTATAATGTCTTTTGGTTGAAATTCAAGTTCACAATACTCACCTCGAACGATGAATCGCGTTATATTTTCATCACCATCGACGACTTCCAAAATCAACTGACGAAGTTTAGAAGGTCCATATCCTTGCTCAGTCACCTTTGAGATCATGTATCGTCGTAATTGAGACCGATCATATACAAGTCTTGCATTTGAATCATCCTTTCGTTCATACGATGCCTTGTCTATTTGTAATTGTTCGAAATTCTTCATGCCTTCTTGGAAAGATTTCGCAAATCTGGATTGCGTTGATGAAATGGAACTTGCAGAATCGGGTTTCTGAGTGTGGTTTATCACAGCGATGAGTTCGGAGTCATCGTCTGAGAAGGGGTCTTCGGAATCAGAAGAACCTGTAAAAGACAGATCGCCTACTTGTTCAAGGCCATGTACCTGATGTAGTTGAATAGGAGAAGATGGAACAATTTGTGTGGCCTTATGCAAGGCATCTACTAATTCATTATCGTCATCAGAAAAAGGATCCGAAGATGGTTGAATTATCGATGTCTGAGTAACTTGGTTAGACGATAGTTCATTGTTGCTGTCGGGGATGCTCTGTGGTGTATGTTCAAATTTATTGATCCAGTTTCGAAGAGTACCATTTACTGACGTTGTTTTCGGTGGGATCGATTTACTTCGCTTTATCGATAGTGAGGGACAGTTCTGAGTTTTGTTTTCACTAGGGCTGAGATCAGAATGTGCCTTTTGAATAGTGGGGATCTGAGTTGACATATTTCGTAGATCGCAACCTCCATATTTGGATAGTACATTATTCGCCTGTTCATTTACAACCTCGTCGTTCACGTGTTTCAGTATGGATATGGGCGTCGGATGAATCTTATTTACCTTTCTCAATGGAGAGGAAGGAGCTGTCTCAATCTGAAGTAGCTTCCTATTTTTCGGGCTTTCCTTCCATCGAATTCCATCAAAGCTGTCATCCGAGCTTTGTTCTGGAACTACGAAATTTGTTCTTTTGTTCTCGTTACTTGGTCGTCTTGGTGAATGAATTTCATGTACTGGAGTAATCACGCTATTGAAAGTATTCGGATCTATCGGTGTAATAATTTCCTTTGTAGTTGGTGGAGCTGTAGTGGTTGATTTGGTTAGTCGATTCACGGGTTTAAAGAAGTAGGTTGTCTTTTTGGAACGCTTGACAGGTTGTATAGATTCGTCATTCGCACAATCTTGTATTGGCTCTGGTGGACGCTTGCTGAAAGACGCGTCATTCTTGTGCTCATGCATGTGGGACAATCGTGGTTGACTAACAGAGCAATCTTCTCATCTCTGGGAGAGTACAACAAAAGCGCGTAATATTTGCAAGTCAACCAGATCAGACACTACTCTCCACAGTGAAAAAAAAAATACTCCACATATCCGGGAGCTACCAAATGGATCTAAACTTCCTTGCAATACGAAAGACTCTTTACTAAGATCGAGCTAATCTTTGCTTTCAAATTCAATGAATCATGGTCAGGTACTTGAACTTGGAACTGATGATGATATTTCTTATCATTGTAATGGTATAAAATGTGTTCTACATCCATTATGGCCATGGGCAAACCGCCTTGGTGTCGTCAAGCAAGAAATTAGGCTCTCGTTGATCATGTGAGGGCCACCGTTCCAATTACATGCCCTTTATCTTTGTCTTTCTTTTCCTTCTCTCTCGATGCTTGTAATAATTTTCTATTTCATGTAGTGATTGTTCAATTTTATCAGTCCTTGGTTGTAAAACTTTACTTGGATTTGGCGACCAAGAATTAGACAGAGAGCAGAAAAATAGTAAACAATTTGGTAAATATAATCACGTGATCCAGTAAGTCAATATGCAGGAATCTCATCTCTTTGGAGAAAATTGAAATTTTTTTTTTTTTTCTTTCTCACTCTCAACTTGAGCTGTCTACGATGAGAAGACCTTCGTGAAAAGAAAATAAACTTCACTCTATATAGTATTTACCATCAACAGAACCCCACCAACACCACTAACATCATCACATAATGGCATACGTTTTAACTGAGACTGCTGCCGGTTACGCTTTATTAAAGGCATCGGACAAGAAGATCCACAAATCATCTTCATTAATTGAAGATTTAAATACTGCTGAAAAAGTTGCCCAACAATTCAAAATCCATCGTTTTGAAAAGTTCCAAAGTGCAGCAAATGCCTTAGAAGAAGCCAACGCAATCATTGAAGGTAAAGTCAGTGATAACTTAAAGAAACTCTTGGAAGAATCAAAATCTGACAAAAAGGCCACTTTGATTGTTTCTGAAGCTAAATTAGGTAATGCTATCAATAAATTAGGATTGAACTATTCAGTTGTTTCCGATGCTGCTTCATTAGATTTACACAGAGCAATCAAGCAATTCTTACCTGACTTATTACCTGGTCTTGGTGATGCTGCCTTGAACCAAATGTCCCTTGGTTTGGCTCACTCTATTGGTCGTCACAAATTGAAATTCTCCGCTGATAAAGTCGATACTATGATCATTCAAGCTATTGCTCTTTTAGACGACTTAGACAAAGAATTAAATACTTATGCTATGCGTTGTAAGGAATGGTATGGATGGCATTTCCCTGAATTGGCCAAGATGATCACTGATTCCGTCGCATATGCCAGAATCATTTTGACTATGGGTATAAGATCAAATGCTTCCGAAACTGATTTATCCGAAATCTTACCAGAAGAAATTGAAGAACAAGTTAAAACTGCTGCTGAAATTTCCATGGGTACTGAAATCACTGCTTCTGATTTAGATAACATTAAAGCCTTGGCTGAACAAATTGTTGATTTCGCTGCTTATAGAGAACAATTATCCAACTATTTATCATCTCGTATGAGAGCTATTGCACCAAATTTGACTGCTATGGTTGGTGAATTAGTCGGTGCAAGATTAATCGCCCATGCCGGTTCTTTGACTTCCTTGGCAAAGGCCCCAGCATCCACTCTTCAAATCTTAGGTGCTGAAAAGGCATTATTCAGAGCATTGAAAACTAAGCATGACACACCAAAGTACGGTATTATCTACCACGCCTCATTGGTTGGTCAAGCTTCTGGTAAGAATAAGGGTAGAATTGCCAGAGTTTTAGCTGCCAAGGCTGCAATTTCCTTAAGATACGATTGTTTCGATGAAGAAAGAGATGAATCTGATGATTTCGGATTGGAAAATAGAGCAAAGGTTGAATCAAGATTGAGTCAGTTAGAAGGTAGAGATATGAGAACTACTAGTAAAGTTGTAAGAGAACAATCCAAGATTGACATAACTGAAGCACGTGCTTATAATGCTGATGCCGATGCTGCTGCTCCAGAAGTTGATTCTGATGATGAAGCCGAAGAAGATGAAGCAGAATCTGAAGAAGTTGTCGAAAAGAAATCTAAGAAGGAAAAGAAGGAAAAGAAAGACAAAAAGGAAAAGAAGGAAAAGAAAGAAAAGAAGGATAAAAAGAGAAAGAGAGACGATGACGAAGAAGAAGCCGAATCTTCAAAGAAACTGAAGAAGGAAAAGAAAGATAAGAAAGATAAGAAGAAGAAGGAAAAGAAGGAAAAGAAGTAAACTACGTTCGCAAAATTAGTCATTTCATCATTGTTAATAACTTCGTAGAGGATTGCTTTCCCAGATACAAAAAAAGAAATCAGGCATCATCATTGGACGTTTCGTTGTTCTTCATTAGTTTTTTTATATTGTATATTTGTTTAAGAATTGTGTAAATTATAAGTTTTGTTTGTGAAATCTAAACCTACCGGGGGGGGATTATATAACTCTATCTATTTAACCAAAAGAAAATCAATCTAAATCATTGGGAACATCACCCATTTCAACATCACGATCTGATTCTTCGTTATTGCCCGTCTGACCATTTCGACTAGCTGTATTAGTATTACCGGTATTTCTACTGTCAGACCCACTACCACCACCAATATTGACTAGTTGACCATCAATAAACATTCTAGTCTGAGCATTTCCTGTCACCGAGTTAAGAACTCCTCTTAAGCCTTCTGGCAAAACTTGACCAATCCCTTCCAAAATTCCTTCAGTAATAATTGTCGCAGTACGGTCTTCTCGATTCCCGGATGTTGCGGAATTTGCTTCCCCTGTACTGGCACCGTCTCGTGGACGATTATTCAGTGGAATTCTACCTTCGACTAGTTCGCCAATATCATTCAAGATTTCTCTAAAACTTGGTTGTGCCCTAGTCGGACGAGGCGTATTTGGAGGGTCGTCACGGTTAATTCTGGCAGTTGCAGTCGGTGGTGATCCGTTTGGTTGTCCACCAGTGCCTCTAGTTCTCGTACCGGTTCTCGGTTCCCCATTATTATTATTCAACGGGGTGGCCCTTATTGGAGTCTCCAACCTTGGTGGGTCATCTACTCCATTGCTTCTTACCAAAATATTCTGACTAACTTCGGGGGTCAAAATATTTGGTCTTGTTGAATTGGCACGTTCCGACATGGTACGTAAACTAGAATCACGGTACACTGGTAAATAACTAAAATATTCCCGATCTTCTTCAGGACCAATTGCACGTAAATGAGCCAAAATCTTGCGAACTTCACTCACAAGTCTTTTGATTTCTCGTTCTGATTGGTTCTGTTGATATGCTCTCTTTTCGGTTAGTGCGATTGCTCCACTCAAGCGTTCTATGAATTGAGGAAGGATAGTCTTGCATTTATGTTCCTGATACCGTAACTTATATGCTTCGGGGAAATTGGGCGGTAAAATGGCACCAACGCAACTTTTCAATGCAGTCAAGTAACATTCCAATGCTAGCAAACCAGAGCCCATATATAAATGACAATATCCCAACTGAGTCCACGCTGGAGTAAATGTCCGATCCATATGAACCGCAACGTTTAAATCATCAATCGCTTCGGGAACACAATTGAGTCCAATAAATGCAATCGCTCTATTTGTGAAAAGTTGTGGTAATTCGGGATAGTTGTTGTAATAATATTTCGGACATATTTCTATTGCTTGCGTATATGATTTAATAGCTTGCCCATATGATAAATTATTCATGAGGTTATTACCTTGTTCACGTAATTTATTGATTGATTCTTGTGTCTTGGAGACTTGTTCATCAGAAAGTTCTTGGTCATAGTATAATTGCAAATGACCTTCAAGTATTGAAAGAAAACACTTGACGAATTTTGACAAGTTAATTTCTTGAGTGATCATATGTCTGTACTCATGCATTCGTTCATTGGCCATAATAGATTCATAACGTGACAGAACCTCTTCCGGGGTAAAGAACTTGCTCAAAATATAGTGTAACATATATATTTCTAGATTTTGTTTCTCGGATAATCCATCGTGAATATACAAATCAGGGTATAACCTGGACACTTCTAACAAAACGCGATACAAGCTACTACCAAACTGAGGGTCATTATTCCATTCAAAGAATGCGTCATTTGACTTTGGTTCGTTCAACCCAAGAATAGCTTCCGCGGTGGATAATTTATTGGGAACTTGAAAATCAGTGGGGTCTTTGGACGAGACAAACTGATTGATTATATCGATCGTGGTAGTTGAGTGTTTACCCTCAGGAGTGTACAAGCTGTTGTTCTCATTCAAGGATTCTATTAGACGCCTCTTGGTAACCCCTTTCATACAAGTGGCCAACGCCTCTTCTGGATAACTCAAATCGGTCGATTGACCAAATCGATTGAAGAATGAGTAAATAGCAAGCTCTATTGCATATGCAGAACTCTTTTCGTCAGAACATAGACTTATCATGGTTGATTCTATCCGTTAAACAAGACCCAATAGAAGTAGGCTATGCAAATATTTGCCAACTCTTGCCTAACAAGTAAAGTTTAAATCAAAGTAAATTGCTTCAAATCAAAGAACACCAAAGAAAAATCCGTTTGGTTGTAAGAACTTTACGTCGCATACAAATATTATTTGCGACACATTTTGGTTATTTGCGACATTGGCAATTCGCCATCAGTTGCTTAAACAATAAGAATACCCCATTATTCACTTGTCTTCATTCCTGGAAATTTCAGTCTTTTAGTTGCCACCTTATTAAGCAAATGTTCAAATCAATGAAACCAACCTCAACATCGTCCGCAACGCAACCGCAACCACCGTCCCTCCCAACAAACTTTTTAACTCCCGAAGGGTGCGTCACGTCGACACAATTACGAGCATTCTTGCGCCAATCAAGAAATACAACCGATGATACTATTCGCCCTCATTTGAACGAACTTGGAAAGCAAAACTGTGAGCAATATTTCGAAACGGTTATTTCACCCGCTTGGAATCTGAGACAACAGGTAATATCATACTGTAAGTCGTATTCTCAGCAATTACGACAAGAGACCGAAAGAAGTTCATTGGTAATAAATGAAAGTATAGATTCGCTAACACCGCAGGAATTGGCGGAAAAGTTTGATTTAAGAACTGATCCTTATGCATTGAAGACTCACAAGAGAAATATAGAGCAACAATATGCCCAATGTGATGTGTTGGACAATTGGACAAGAAATGAAGAAATGGTGGAGACTATCATCAGAGAACAAACTATTGAAGTGTTGAATGATAAATGTAAGTATCAAGATTGGATGAAAAAGTTTAATCAAATAACTCGCTCGTTGTAAATGTGTGTATATTAAATTTCTCTTGTTTATAGCTTTCATGAATGTATTTGTATATATATCTACATTACTTTTGATTTTTTGTTTATTTATGGTGGACAGCTGCGGCTGCAGCATATGCAAAATTTGTAGCAGTTGTCTTTGATGACGTTGATCCTGTGTTGGTACTGTTAATGCTGGACAAACCGGAATGACTAGGTCTGAGTTGTGTGGTACGGGGAATTGTTGCTTTAGGTTTGCTCTGATGCCTGGATGGCAGCTTCTTTTGTCCATTGTCAGTTGAGGACAAAGTACCAGACTTTGCTTTTTCCTTAATGACAACGGGTGGTGCCAATCTCTTCTCTGTACGAGATTCCTTCTGTTTATCATTGCTGTGCAATTGGGATTTTCCCTTCCCGTGATTATGTCCCTTCGGGTTTGATTCCGTTTCTTTATCAATGGCAACCATTTCCTTTGCAATCATTAAACAGTCAATCCAACCATACTTTTCTCCCAACCTGACTTCCTCCCCATGTTTATCGACAACTTTGATATTGATATTCTCTTTATCTTTCTCCTTGTCGGCCTCAGTTATTCTTTTCAAAAAGACCAAGTCTCCCCCATTTCTAATTAACTCAATAATCAAATACCCAACCTCGTCATTCCCATCATTATCATCTTCGCTTCCTTCAAACCCATAATCATACATCGAATAATCACACCCCTTGTTGCTCTTCAAA
>JAKUCC010000221.1:0-16096 GCA_030563365.1 Hemisphaericaspora xylanilytica | reverse complement strand
GCATCAGTGATGGCCTTGTTGAAGAATGGGTGGAATAACAAGTTTTCTAATTCTGGGTTTTCTCTGTAAGCAGAGGTGATTTCACCCAAGAAGACGGAACGGATAATACAACCACCTCTCCACATTAAAGCGATACCGGCATTGTTCAATTTCCAACCGTATTCCTTAGCGGCTTCGTTCATCAACATGAAACCTTGGGTGTAAGAAATAATCTTGGAAGCGTAAAGAGCTTGTTCCAAGTCATCAACAAACTTTTGTCTGTCAGTGATTGGGGATTCACCTTCAACGGATGGACCAGCCAAAACCTTAGAAGCGGCAACACGTTCATCCTTCAAAGCAGAAAGACATCTGGAGAAAACGGCTTCACCAATTAAAGTAACTGGCATACCCAAGTCAAGAGCATTGACAGCAGTCCACTTACCAGTACCCTTTTGACCAGCGGTATCCAAAATCTTTTCAACTAATGGTTGGTCATCAGTTGGGTCATTGTAGTACAAGATATCTCTGGTGATTTCAATCAAGAAAGAGTCCAAGACACCCTTGTTCCATTGGTTGAAGACATCACCAATTTCCTTGTTGGAGAACTTACCAACTCTCTTCATCAAGTCATAAGCTTCACAAATCAATTGCATGTCACCGTATTCAATACCGTTGTGGACCATCTTGACGTAATGACCAGCACCAGATTCACCAACCCAGTCACAACATGGTTCACCATCAGACTTGGCAGAGATATCTTGGAAGATATCCTTCAAGTGTGGCCAAGCTTCAACAGCACCACCTGGCATCAAGGATGGACCAGTTCTGGCACCTTCTTCACCACCAGAAACACCGGAACCAACGAAGAAGATACCCTTCTTCTTTAATTCTTCGTATCTTCTGTTAGAGTCTGGGAAGTGAGAGTTACCACCATCAATGATGATATCACCTTCTTCCAAGTGTGGTAATAATTGTTCAATGAAAGCATCAACAGCGGAACCAGCCTTGACCAATAACATAACTCTTCTTGGTCTCTTTAAGTTTTCACATAATTCCTTAACGGAGTGAGCACCAATGATGGACTTACCCTTGGCTTCGTTGGCCAAGAAAGCATCAACCTTGGAGGTAGTTCTGTTGTAAGCAACAACAGTGTATCCGTGGTCAGCAGCGTTAAGGATCAAGTTTTGACCCATAACAGCTAAACCGATTAAACCTAAATCACCTCTAGGTTGTAAGTTGTTAGTAATTGCTTTTCCTGATAAATGGTTGGAAATCAACGATAATCTTGCAGACATGGTTGGACACGGTAATTGAGGTTGAGTGATTGGGGTTGTTGATTTTGGAAAATTGGAGTTAATGCGGAGGGTTTATATATTAAATGGTAGTTATCCCCCTCGGGTGTAGTTTCCGGAAATTCGGGTTGCACCCAATTTTCCGCTGACACATTTTTTTCCATTCCAACGAAATTTTTCAGGACACCGATTTTTTTTTTCGGTTTTATCTCCTCACAATGATAACTATTCAGTCAATAGGGGAACATGCATACATATAAATGGGCATCTCGCTATTCTCACTTTCTGTTGTGAAATATTCAATTCTCAGTTTTCATATCATTTTGGGTATATTGAATCATCTGACATGGAATTGTCTATCTCTATTTGATGGAATATATTGCGTAATTGGCCCCGGCGCCCACCTCTATGATGTCAAACTTGTCTGTAATTATCAATGATGTGCTTTGCAATTGATTGCACATTCAATGCTTTGGAATTGGGGGATAGTACATACTGAGGAGCAGACATTGTGTGTATAGTTTATTAAATTACTAAGTAGATTAGTATAGAAGAAGAAAGAAGGAAAGGAGAGAGACTGATCAAGAAAAGTTTTTTTTTTTTCAGGGAGTGGGGGATATTTATATATGAACCAACATTCTCATAAAAATCCCAAACTTAACGAAAAACGGTTTCGTTGGTGCTTAAGAATTATCGCCCTTTGTTGATTGTTGTAGTTGTAGTTGTTTATTACATAATAACACTTAACAATTGATGTGTGTGTAAAAGTTTTTGTTACTCAATTTCGAAAAATTTTTAGATCTCTCTTTGCCAATCAACCACCTTCCTTTGTTATCAATCCACCCCTCCTTTGCAGTATTGAGAGTGGATTGGAATGTCCAATACCATGTTCAATTTGGCATAAGTACTTGGTTCATATCGTTTGGTTAGACTTCGAATCCAACCACTCCTATCCATTAGATCTATCTTAGTAATCTATTACCAATTATAGTAGTGTTCCCAATCTCCCACTAATCACTTATTTTGCATTATTTTTTGGGGGTGTTGGGATTTTATGGTTTTTCCATACTGTCGCCGTTACTCGGCGTTGCTATATCCGGACAAATTATTTTTTTATTTTTTTTTTTCATTTGTTGAGTCAGATTCTCTTTGACCTGCACCATTTTCATCATTAACCGCCAGGGCACTCCTATACACCCTAAAGATGGGAATCTAACACATCAATGAGTAAGTTATATCGCTCCAGAGTAAATAAGTGATCGTCCAAATTACATTCGAACAGTTACTTACATTCAAACAATTGCTCAAAATCTACAAATTGTCAATACCTGGGGCAGAGCTGAGAAGAAAATTCTTGCGACATTCCATGGGTGTTACTGCCAACAAAAAACTAACACATTAGATGATTATATCAGCTGTACAGAATTCAATTACTCCACCCCACGTAACATACTCTGCAGCCTTTTCTATACGAATTCATCGCCACACCCAAAGGGTGGACTGATAGTTACATTCAAATCCCCCACCTGCCCCCAAAAATCAGTAAAGTGGGGGATACCACATATAAATTTATAGATTGTGTTATCCCCCACCGCACATATTTACACGCAATATTCTCCCCCGCAAAGTTAAAGTGTGTTGTTGAAGTTGCCACGATCGAATAAATATATCAATTATGGTTCCAGTAAGTAGCATGGGATCTTCGATTATTCATGTAATTCTGGGAGTTCACACTCTCTGCCCCACGTAGGCGCCCCTCGTATAAAACCTTCAACGAATCTAGGATCGTGGTTTTTACGGAAATTGGTAGAAAATCACATGAAAGTGGGTCAAGGGGTATAAATGTACAAGGTGAACTGGATGAACGGGACATGTGTATAATTATAATCATACTCTAGTTGAGTATAAATAGTAACCAAAACTCAAATTTTGTTTTTGAGTGAAAAAAATTCAGTGCTACCATGTGTCTTCAGACTGGGCTACCATTTGTACATACATGGCATGAAATGAACTCTGATTTCATGTACTATGCTATATCCATTTAGTTTAATACATTCATCTCAAGCAGATATCACCGGATAAGCCTATTTCGCTTACTAAGCTCATTGGGAACTGACTCCGGGCAATCTGTTACGATAACGAAATCATCCTTAATCACGTGATATTATGCAACCATTTTTGTTTGAGTTTTTTTTTTTTTTTGCCCACCATATGAATTTGCATCCATTCACAGGCACCGATAACTCTACCAAACTGTGGCATCAGCGATATTTAAATGTCATTGGATTCTCAGTTTTGTTTAACTTTTATTCTTCTTTTTCATTCATCATTTATACTGTATATACCAAATTACTAACTACAAATCATGCCTCTTCCAGCTCCTCACGGTGGTGTCTTACAAGACTTGGTTATTCGCGATGCTGCTATCAAGCAACAATTATTGGCTGAATCCGCCAACTTAACCTCATTAACTGTCACCGACAGACAATTATGTGATTTAGAATTGATCTTGGTTGGTGGGTTCTCTCCATTAACTGGTTTCCTTAACCAAGAAGATTACGAATCAGTAGTCGAAACCATGAGATTATCCTCAGTTACCAATCCAACCACTGGTAAGGGATTATTATGGCCAATGCCAATCACCTTAGATGTTGATGAACAAACTGCTTCTTCCTACTCATTAGGTCAAAGGATTGTGTTGAAAGATTTGCGTGACGAAACTCCATTAGCTATTCTTACCATTGAATCCATCTACAAGCCAGACAAGGCCAATGAAGCAGCTAAGGTATTCCGTGGTGATCCAGAACATCCAGCTGTCAGATATTTGAATGAAGTCGCAGGTGATTACTATATCGGTGGTTCCCTTCAAGGTTTGAATTATCCAAGACATTACGATTATGTTGAATCAAGAAAGACTCCAACTGAGTTACGTCAAGAATTCACCAGATTAGACTGGCACACTGAATCACAAAACATTGTTGCTTTCCAAACTAGAAACCCAATGCATAGAGCTCATCGTGAATTAACCATTCGTGCCGCTAAGGATATTGGACCACAAGCTCATATTTTGATTCATCCAGTTGTTGGATTAACCAAACCAGGTGATATCGACCATCATACCCGTGTTAAGGTCTATCATCAAATCTTGAAGAAATTCCCTCCTGGTTTGGCCACTTTGTCATTATTACCATTAGCCATGAGAATGGGTGGTGATAGAGAAGCTTTATGGCATGCTTTGATTAGAACAAACTACGGTGTTGATCATTTCATTGTCGGAAGAGACCATGCTGGTCCTGGTAAGAATTCTGCTGGTGTTGATTTCTACGGTCCGTATGATGCCCAAGAATTATTGGCTCTGGTTAAGGATGAACTTCCAATCAAAATCGTTCCATTCAGAATGGTCACTTACTTACCTGATGAAGACCGTTATGCACCAATCGATACCATTGATTTATCTCAAGTTAAAACCGCCAATATTTCCGGTACTGAATTACGTAACCGATTAAGAACCGGTGAAGAAATTCCAGAATGGTTTTCATATCCTGAAGTGGTTAAGATCTTGAGAGAAACCAACCCACCAAGATCAAAACAAGGGTTTGTTATCTTGATTGACAATTCAACCAAACTCGGTGATTACTTGTCGTTTGCCTTACAATCTACTTTGAACCAATTCAGCGGTGAACGTAGAATAACAAAATTGTCTGCTCAACAAGCTCAAGACGCCTTTATTGTAAATGAATTGGTTAAGGCTGGTTCCGGTTTGATTGTTCCTACCGCTGATCCAAAACCAATTGTTGACGTTGTTGGTAATGGTAATTCATTGGTTGTTAACCAAAAGGGTAATGGATCCGGAAATGGCCAATTTGAGTTAAATAACGAAGAATTGGTAGTCGTAGTTGATGAAATTGTTACATATTTGAAACAACAAGGTTTCTATTAGGGTACATAGTTAGCGTTTAGAATGATAGAGTTTTTTTATAATACAGATATTTATTGACGTTTCATTTGGTATACTTTGTCACTTTGTCTCTTTACATGATACTAGTTTGGTAAATGTCATCATAAAGTTTCCTTCAGAGGTATCATGGTGACTCATTCATAGCTAAACAAATCACAGCAACTCTAAAGTATCTACAAGTAATTAGGGAATGTTGTATACTAATAATACATTGCGGGAATCAAATATCCAACAAAAATAAATACTAAACTATTAACAATAATACTATAAAAAACACAATAAATAAATAGATCCACCATAAATCAATGATCATCAATCAAATGAATGGCTCTGTTTTTCAATGCTTCCGCAAACCCCATGGCAACTGGCCATACAGGTGCATCCGCCAATATCCTAATCCCCAATTGTATAGTCTTCATCGATAATTGTACCTTAATAATCTCCAGTCTGATCTTCTTATTCAATTCCAAACATTTCTCAGTATTGGCATCAATATTTATACCTTGACTTAACTCATCATCACATACTTCACGAGCAATGGAAAGGTCCTTGAGATTCCTAACATCCCGTTCATTTAAAGGTGTGTCTTTAACATGTCTGGTTAAAAGTTCTGAATATGACGATTTCAAAGATGGACTAAGCACCTTTTCAACCTTGCTTAAGAGTTCCTGACATTTAAACCAATTTAAAAGTTCAACATTCGAAATATCTCTATGGCCACAATTCTTTTCGATAAAATCGAGATAAGTGGAAATTATGATTGAACTGACAAACAAACACACACAGAACAATACTGGGGTACGAAGCGATGTTTCTCGAACATCATAGTTTATGGTTTCAATGTTGTAGACCCAGAGTTGAATGATGTCCTGACAGTGGCTGATTGAATTCGTGAGCACTCCATAGTTGCTTTCTTGGTAATGAAGGTTATCCAATGATTTATTCATCAATTGGAAATCTTTATTCAAAAGTGGAGAAACAATTGAAGTTAAGTGGAGCTCTAACTTGATTTTCACCAAAGAATATAATGGCAATACCAACTTCAATTCATGTCTTGCTGTCAACAAATTTCTGTTATAGGTTGATATCTTTAGTGTTCCATGATTCTTGTGATACTTGACAGCCCAATTGTTTATCCACCTTGATAATTTTGGCTTATGCTCGAGATTCCATTTAAGATAACTAAAAGGTTTTGGCATATTATTGATCTCAGATTCTAACTTTTCATGCACATATAACAACAATGTCATTAAATTGTTATGTGATAATTTGGCATCATCACCTTTATCCAAACTTGGCGAGTCATGTATGTAACCCGTTAAAGTATCCATGGGGACACCATTGCTGATTTCCATTAAAGTCCATCCTTTAGGATAGGTCTTGTTCGCCAACACATACCAGGATTGCGAAGTTTCGCTCCACCATAATTTCTCGTTGCTGCAATAATTTCCACTCTTCAACAATTTGGAATTCAAATAGATTGGCAATCCAACCAAACTTGAACGGAAGGTTTGCAACATATAGAACACATGTAACGTTCTAATCCTTGATTGAGCCATAATGAAATAATCAAAATTATTTTGAATGATTTGTTGAGTCTTGTCGATATTCTTATTGTTCATATTTTCTGGGATTGTTGGAGGTGGGATTAATAACTGTTCAAGCGGTTGGTTGAAATTAGTAGACTTGATTAATCCAATCATTGATTTGATTTGTCGAGATGTGATGTCTATCATATTTGGCTCATTTAAGAACAATGATATGAAAATATGCAAAACCAAACATTGATGTGCCATTAGTGGAACCTTCTTGAACTGCAAATTATCCAATGTAATTTCCTTTTCAAAGAAATTTTGAATGTGGTATTTTGACAAATTGAATAATATCAAGGTATTAGTGTCATGGTAAGCATACAATGCACCAATCGCAGCTATACTTAACAACAAAGGAATGTTTTCAACGTTATCAACCATAGGATTCTTTAAGGAAGGTAAATGAATAAATGGGAAATACTTATTAAACCCAAATTCATACAACTGTAAATAGTGGTTCAAGTCGGTTAATGACGGGAACTTGTCATCACGAATATTACTCATGGAAATCATCTTACTCCTCAATTCTGTTGTTATGAAATTCGTTTCATTCAAAAAGAATGTCGAACTTAAGTTCACAGAATACTCGACATTACTATTGGATCTGTCTTGCTTTGGAGCAGTTGGTGGTTGGGGATGCGGATTCTGACCTCCCATTAATTGATGCATTAATTCATGTTGTCGCTTTGTAAACATTGACGAAACCGAACTGGAGTTTTCAGGAAGACTATCATCGACTAAACTGGTTGATCCTAAGAATCCTCTAAAATTCCCAGATGAATTGTTGTTTTCCCCATTATCTCCTTCATGATGAGTAGTGGCATTAATATCTCCAATTGGGATAGTCACATCGTGATAAGGAGTCGTGACCAAATCTTTCAACCAATCCGTGTCATTGTTGCTTATGCTAATCGGCATTCCGTGATTTCCATTCACAAATGATGAAGTTGCTTTACTCTTCCCTTTAGAGGATTTACCTGCTTTCTTCTTCTTTGTTGGTGGTTCTTGTTCGTGGGCATTTGTATTTTCCTGAGGAGAAAGCATTTCATCATTTTTTTGTGATTGATAATTAACAGCTCTTTTAGCATCCTTCCAGTCTAATGGTAAGGATGATGTTGTTGCATTTTCATCCAATAAAGTTTGAATCATATTTATATCATTAGGTGGATGTACTGTGAATTCAAACGGGGCAACTTGTGAGCCAATAGGTAAGCGTTCACCATGTTGCAGGTTAGTAGTGTTTATATCCCCATGATTAGTCTCACCCTTATTATCCTCTTCCCGTTTGGTTGTATCTTCTTTGGGATGATGTCCATTCGTCTGAAAAAAGTGTTGTAAATCCTTGACACTTTTCTGCTTTGCCTTATCATTCAAATCTAAATTATCAATATTATGCCAATCGAGGTCAAACCCATGCATGTCCAACATCTTATGGTATTCCCCATCATGAGCTGTTAATTGTGGAGTAGCAAAATCTACCTGAATAGGCACGGAATCGGTAAAGTTCACATTATGCTCCTGAATTTCCAATGCATCTTTATTATTGGTATATGCACTTCCAGAAGCTGCTGAATAGGACGCATGACGGTAGTTATTCATGATGTATGAAGGAAGATGATAATTGCTAGACGTTGATTTCTGGAGTGGGATTTCTTCGACTGAGATCGGCGTTGATTTATTAGAACCATGGTGAACTGAATGTGGTGAAGTTTTACTGTTCACACTATTACGATTTCCGCCTCTTTTGGGAGATTCCGCCAAGGGAGAAGGTTGTCCTGGTTGTCTTGGAATTGCGGATTGTCTTCGTTTGTTGGCAGCTGCTGAAGCGGTAGTTGATGCTACTGAGGAGACCGATCCTGGCTTCGGAGGACCAAATGACACACTGTTTCTATGAGAGCTGCTGTGTAAGGTAATACTCATCCTTGGAGAATCTTGACTTGATACTGTTGGAGCGGGAGAACCAATTGTTGGTTGTGGCAGAATAGAAGATCCTGGCCCGCCAGGACCGCCATTACTACTAACTGGAGAATGCGATGGTTCAAATAAATCTGTTCTGAAGTGTGGTTTGAATTCGCTGTGTCCATTCGAGTCGTCGGTTCTATTCGATTGCTGTTGGTGAATTTGGTATCGATTCGCGTTCTTTGGTAGCGGAGCATTAGCGTCTGTATTGTTCTGCAACACAATAATATGTTCATTGATATCCAAGTCTTTGCTTGACCCTCGTCTCATAACATTTGGCAAACTGGCATGTAACTTTTGCTGGTGTCTCAACACCAAATCTCTTCTAGCAAAACACCTTCCACAGGCTGCACATTGGAATGGCTTCTCATTGGTATGCGATCTTTCGTGTCTTTTCAAATGTTCTAGTCTTGCAAATGCTCTTGTACATAATGTACACACATGAGGCCGTGGTTTATCCGTCTTGATTTGTTGCGATTTTTTGGGGATCGGTTGTGTTGGCAAAGGTGTGCTTGCAGCTGAGTCCATCAAGGTCGCTGATGCTGATGTTGAAGTTGGCGTCGACAAAGGAGAATTTTGCGACATGGAAGTTTGCATGTTAATCATCCTTTCTAAGTATGTTTGTCTGTCTGTCTGGTATATAGTGAATGACTGTCTGTCGGAGTTTTGTAAGAACAACAAAAACTGTAGAAAAAATATATGAATAGTTTTTCTTTGTTCAAATTTTTTTTTGGATTGATGACTCTCACCTCTCAGTCTGTTTGTCGGATCTGTACGTTACAAGTACCAAACTTGATTCCGAATAGATATCGTTTAGATGAATATAGCGTTTCTGGTTAGATGTGATTCAAAATCCCGATTGGAAATATGTCTGCTTTTTCCCCCACAAAAAAGTGTTAGATTTAGAGGGAGCAAAAAAAGAGTAAGGTTGTTGAGGTATTTTTTTTCCTGAAAAATGGATGCCCCAACAAGTGTCGTTTTTTTAGGTTTATAAGAGAATGAGTTTTTACACTTTTTTAAATAATTTTGCTATTGAGGTGCCGGACATTTTTTCTTTATTTTTATTATTATTATTTTTTTGCTTCTTTCTTTTAGGTTTTCTTTTATTTTTAAGCTTCCCAATTACCATTTTCTACATTCTATCCGCTACAACCAGGAGTCTATTAGGTGGCGTTTATTGATTAGAGCAAGCCAAAAATCAGGGCTTCAAAGATTTCGGCGAGTAATGATTGGACAATGTTTCTCCTATTTCAACAAATCGGAGTTTACCGGATATTTCTCTCTATTGAACGAACAATACTAAATTTTTTCTTTTTTTTGTGTGTGTGTGTGTGATTTCGGAGTTGACTATTTTTTATTAATTGTGCATGCAGGATTTAAAAATAATTATGAATTTTAATCCTTGTAGAACCAAAAAAAATAAGGAAAGGTTAAGGGTCGTGTACCTAATACCCCAGATTTTGGTAGTTGATTACGGTTGCAAGGAAAACAAAAAAGGGCGGAATAAGTTTCAAAAAATTTGTGTCTGAAAATAAGAAATGACATTGTTTGTATGTGTAAAATTCAGGTCTCAAAACCAGGAGAATAATAATTTCCGTTGCAAATTCTCCAGATTCTTCTTGGTGGTAGTAAGGGTGAACATGGCTCATATTGCAAAACAACGTACAAGCATTCTCGACAAGGAGATTGACTGCTAAGAACCGAAGTTGAGTCATGGCAAAAAAAAAAAGCAAAGAGATTTCGGATAAGCAAATCGGGAGAGAAGAGGTTATATGCTAAGCACCCTCACATTTTGGGATCACTAGAGCTTCTTCTGTAAATTACTAAGCAAAGAAGATCGATCATAAGCTCTTTGTCTACTTGGGTTTCTGTTGGAATGGTATCAAAGAACTGATGGCATCAACTCATCACAAAATCGCAATTGATGTAAATAATATGATCGTTCCCAATTTTGAAAGGTTTTTTGACGTTAATGGGCAAAAACAAACGTATTCTAAACCTCTATACGTTCCGAACGAAAAGCCACGTAATAAGCCTCTCCAGATTAATTAGGCACATCATCCGTTGAGTAATGGTGCATTCATTCCAATGTTTACATTTGACATGAACGTTAGTCTTACCCACGGCTAATACACACTTGATCATAGTATAAACATTTGACTAGCAAATTTGACGATAAGAAGACTGTTAAACATTGGAGTTGGGTACGCCAGACGACATCATTGTTCGATGTACAAACCTTGTCGGTTGTTGAACGGGAGAAACACGGCGAACTTGTCTTTTTTTTGTCGTCAACAACCGCCGATTAAATCCGTTCATACTTCCGAGACTTTATGAAAATAGCCAAAATAAGAGCATTTAAGATTGGTCGGATTAGCGAGGATTACCAACTATGTTCATCCTTATCCAATGTTCATCCATATCCTATGTAGATAGCGATATTACATCATATACGCTTAATTCATTCTCGTAATTCTCAATTGTTCCTGGCTAGTTGTTGCACATTGTTTGGACGAAGAAAATTGATTCCATATCGTAAAAATCCGTCCCACTCACAAAACCCCCCGAAAACCATACATGGAAGGATTCCAGATTCAATCAGAGAGAAGTAGAAACAGTATGCCAATGGCGTATGTGTGTCATGTCTTGGTCAAGGTTCTTCTGATGCATATACATGTGCTTGTCTGTCGGTAAATCTGCGTAGATTTGAATTAATCTCCTGGCATACTGTAAGACAAAATTTTAAATTTTTTTGTCTGGGGCACTCAAAGAATTAAAAAAAAAAATATTATTTGCAATTTATTTTTTTCAATCTATAAAATTGCGCGATTTGTGTCTGATTCTGCCATTGTTTTTTAGTAGGAAAATTTTTGTTGGGTAATTTAACTGAGAATCCCCCAAATGAAGCCGCCAGTTTTACTATGTAATATCTCGCTTCACAGATATTTATCCACCCCTGAAAAAAGTAAAACAAAAAGAACACAGAAACAGGAACGGATAAATTCAATCAGGAAGATAAACCCCACCATTTACAACCAAAAACCGGGGAAATCATCCAAACTGCCGGAGGGGTTGTTGTCAAAGTTTATAAAGCAGGTACGAAGTACAAATCTCCATAACCAAAATGCACCCACCGCCAATTCGATACATGTCCATGTAGACGTAATCGATGATGCATATGCGAGTTCTATTTTGCAGAATGGCTTATAATTCTCATCAGTATAATATGGGCGAGACTCAGCGGAATGGTCTGACAGGGACCATTCCATTGACTCGCTTCTACAGCGTTTCTCTTAATACAAAGTTTCTATCAAGAAAATTGTCTCTCGGGTGGAAGGATCATAACTTAAGACCAACTGGAGAACTGACTGATTTTAAAAAGTCTTGACTTGTCTCAGTCTCTGTTATCGCAAAATTAATTTCTCGACCTTGTTGTCTGATAGGCCGGTCGTCTCCATCACGCACCTTTTGATGAGATTATGGCAATCTTTGTGGGAACTAAAACCCACTCCCCGGAAGCAGTGACTAGCATTGCCATGGATGATATTGCACTGTCTTTTGTGACGTTAGGATTTCTGGAGCCATCGATTGGTTTGTTTTTCTAGGCATTGGCCTTCATTCCAGGCTGCCAACTAGGTAGCACTCACTTTAAATAAGGGGATTGAGACTAGAGTACCATACTGAAGCAATGTGCTTAGAAATATCAATTGAAAGGGGTAGTGCTCACCGATCTAATTCCTTAGTCGACCATTTGGTTCTTGCCCTTTAGAGTTCATTAACATCCACAACTATGGAAGACTGTAAAGTAGAAATCATCTTCTAAGTGTACAACCAAATCTCCTCTATTTATTTTCTAGAACCAGAAAGCACGGCTAGTTCGTAATAAGATGTCAATTCCTATAGCAATCAAGAATATACTGACTGAAGAATTATGAAGCTTGAGCAAAATCAAGCACTTTGGGTGATGAATCATAAATCTGCTATGTTCCTGTTGCCGGCTCACAACAATAGGAAGAACCTAGAGTTATTTCATGTTTGAAGCCGTCCGTACAATCACATAAATTTTGAATGCTGACTCTGGCAAATGGATCAGGACTAGCAAAGAATGGATTAAAGTAAAAGGTCATAGAGATTCCATGACAAATTATAATCCGACGGGACCAGTCAATATCAGTCATATCACATGAATCATATATGAAAATGCGGTTCACCACCAGAATCTTGATATTTAAAGAGTGGGTGAATACCAACAAAATCTACAGGCTCTTACACAAGAGTACTCCAATGCAAACCCACATTTATCTCGCTTACGCTCTGCTTGGAGCTAGTTACTGGGCTTTGAAGACATAGAGTCTAAAAGACCCGAGAAATCCATTAGGCTTTTTCGCAAGTGATCAGGCGTCTACTACCAATACTTTGTTATCAGTTCACTTCCTGTTCTCTTCTACCTCGTCTCATGTGTCTATCCTAATTTCGATAGTCTCCATAGTAACTTTTTCTAGTCGCCATTTTCTGGCAGTGAGATAGTCAGCTAATTAGAAATATGCAACTGGAAGAATAATTGAGCATGATTGCAACCCAAGGTTTTAATGCCATCATATATAGCATCACTCAACCCTTCTCAAAATCCAATAAACCATCTCTCGAAACGCAGAAAAAAAAAACCAACCGACCATAAAAACCACCATTCCCACCATTCATGGCCCTTCCACTATCACAACATATTATGCTCAAAAGAATACTCAGAACAATGTCCACCAACGCTTCTCCAACCAGGTTAATCCACTCCGAATCCCCCGGTCCAATCGAACAATCAATCCTCACCAAGGTCCAAACAGAACTCCAACCAACATACCTCAAGATCGTCAATGATTCCGCCAAGCATGCCCATCATGCCGGGATCCAGGGCGCGGCCAACAAAACGGAATCGCACTTCAGGTTGGAGATCATAAGTGACAAATTCGCCGGTAAGACTTTGCCAGCCAGACATAGGTTGGTGTATAGTTTGTTGGATGATGAAATTAAGAATCAGGGTATACATGCTCTACAAATGAAGACTAAAACCGAGGCAGAAGTTAAGGGTAAGGGAATATAGATAGATAGTGAGTTTATATAAATATTATGATTATAAAACATTCATTTATTTGGACTATAAAATGATAATTAGAGGATATATTATACACAATTTCTAGGGGTATTTTTAAAAGTTTCTAGGCACCTTCTGACATAATCATAGCTTGTTCAATTTCAAATTCGCTGTCTTCAATCACATCTAATTCTTCTTGGAAACCAGTTCCGGTTTCTTGTGCCGACGCATTCTTCGCCACTAACTCGACAATTCTTCTCACCGCTGGTAAGTTCAACCACGCTGGCACATACGCTTCTACTCTTGAGAATGGTCTCAAATCAATTGTTCTGAATGGATCATTGAAATGACCATCAGTGTTCACTAATTCAAATAAGTCCTCGGAGTCGCTGGCTTCTCTCACTTTATCGGCAACAATTTGCAAGACATTTGGAGCAATTGGTGTTTCATAATCAGCAACAAGATATTGAGATAACAACTTTTGAACTTGAATTGGCTTCAAAGCATAACAGATTTCATAAATAATTGCAATGTCTTCTGGAGTATTCTTACGCAATTGCAATAATTTTGCAGCTTGTAGCAAATGACTCAAATATGCAGAGCCTTCTTGAATTTCGTGTCCCTTGCACCATTCTTCCAAACGAGTAACATTGTAATTCAATTGCAAACCACGCTTCCAACTCAAAAAGTTTCTTCTCAACAATAAATCATTGAAACATAAAGCATCGATAAATCTCAATAACTCAATGATAACTTCATTCATAACCTTAGGTTCAATAAAGTATGATTTCATTGACCAATAAATCGAGTTGAAAACACTCAATATATCATCCATCTTATATTGAACACCTTGTGAAAAGACCTTTGCATAGAATGGAGAGTTTTCAGGTGCCATGAACCCTGGCAATGATTGTGACATAACAACAGCCGAAACTGCCTTCTTTTCCAAATCTTTCTCCATCTTCTTCATCCACATGTTGTAAATATTGTATGAAAGGGATTCGAAATCTTCCTTGACAACTGCGACCAACTTCAAATATTCCTTGAATTCGTCTTCACTCATGTCAGTAGATAATGTATCGTTTGCAATAATAGTTTGTTGGGCATATGAAACAAACGAGTACAATTCGTGAGTATTAGAGAGCCAGAAGGCACCATTTGGAATAACTTCTTCATCTTTCAATTGATGGACAATTAATTGAATTGTCGACAATACTTCTCCCAAGAATTCTTCACTTTCTTTGGTTAAACCGAGTCTCCACATATCTGACAAGATAATGATGATGATTCTTGCTGGGAATAAAACTTCCTTTCTGGTCAAATCAGCAGCAACACCAGCTGGAGGAATTCTTAATCCCTTTAATAATCCTTCCACAATTTCACGATGTAATCTCTTGGAATCTCTTAATAACGAAAATAATTCATCATTAATATCATCGACGGAAGCGTAATCTTCATTAGATACAGCAATGACCGAGACTGGACGATTATTAGAATCGAGAGAAGTAGGAGTATTCCATGCCAATGCAGAACTGTGACGTTTACTAGCCGTTCTAGTGCGATTTCCATTGGAGTATGGAGTACCTGTGCTCCCGTTTCTTTGTTTGGGCAAAAATTCTTGAGCCCCACCTTGTTTTTGCAATTGGGCAAGCTCTGATTTCAATTGTTCGATATGTGATTTTAGGTCAACTTCGATAGTATCACGTTCAACAAGCTCATCCTTGGTCTTGTGTAATTCTTCGAGTGTTCTATTAACTTCTTCCTTCAATTCCGCTTGTTCCTTGCTTAACTCTTCAATCTTGGATTGAGCAGATGCATAGTCGCTCTGGATAGATTCCAATTCTCTATTCAAAGCTGCAATTTCTTCGTGATGTTCAGCATTTTGAGCGTCGAATTGCTCACTGAATTCAAGTTCACGAGTCTTGAGGGTTTCATGAGCTTGACCTTGTTGTTCCATTAATGATTTCAAATCAATGATTTCATCCATCAACCTCTTGTTTTCTTGAATCTTTGAAGTTAATTGTTGAGTCAAATCAATAACCTTGTTCTCCAATTTATAAGAAACCTCCTTCAACTTATTAACCGACTTGGCTTCAACCTTCAATTGCTTCAATTCACGAATAGCATATTGTCTTCTAATAGCAGACTGAACAACAACGGCGGCATGTTTGTAACTTCTGAATTGAACTCTTTGTTGGTAACCTCTCCATGATTTTTGAATGACAACGGA
>JAKUCC010000220.1:0-16167 GCA_030563365.1 Hemisphaericaspora xylanilytica | reverse complement strand
ATTCCCACCAAAATGATAAACGAACTAAAGAAATATGATCGTTCCAAAGTCAGGATCCAGCCGCGGATTATGAATCTCGTGCTATGTTCCCGGATACGAAACAAAACGAACTTTCCGTTAAGCTTCAATACTGGTGTACCGTCAAATGTCGGTTCAATGTCAAACATAAAGTTGGAACGGGAATTGTTCGAAACAATAGTCTTTCAAATATGCCTTGCATTGGAAAATTCCACACGTACAGAGTCATTATCGATAGTGGAGGAACAGGTAGTGTACTTTGAACTGTTATTGTTGGCGTTATCAAACTCTGCATCAGTTGATACAATCAAGTGTGATATTGAGAAAAGGTTGGGAATATGTATTCGCGAAGATGCAAGACATTTGTTAGCCGAAACTACAGGTGATTCCACTTCCGTACCGAAAGTGATAGAATTGGGAGTTCTAACGTTTTATGTAATCTGCTCCAAGCTACAGAAGTCACATACAATCACCAATGATCTAATACCATGGATAAAATCGATAACAGCATCTTCAATTAGAGAGTCGCACTCCTTTCTTTCCAAGGCGAAAGATCCTCCAGCCTTTATTTTGTTAGATCTCATGTTAAGAAATCCACTATTTAAAGAAGAGCTCATTCTTCAATGCGAAGTCTGGAAGTATAATTTAAAGCCATTTGCAATGTGTTCTTTGCAAACCCCATCAATTTTGAAAAAATGCATAGATAATTTGATGTATCACAGTCTCGATTTCGAACCCCATTTATTAGACGGCATAATTCAAACCTCGTTCGAATTCTTCAAGTCAAAAAGAACCGGTGTGAATATTGAGCTAGATAACACATTTATAAATGATCTTACTTGGTCATTAGCGGTGTATGCTTCACGACAGTCGAATGTAACGCGTCTCGGAGTAGCCTCTGCACAGGAATCATTAGTGAAGTACCTATCAACCGGAACCGGAAGTCCTTATCAAAGCATAAATCTCAGAGCATATATGGGAATCATTGTCATGATTGCAGATATATCGCCTGAGAAGGCGCACAGTTTAATGGCGATTGTCGAGAAACGATTTCTTGATCGAGAGGATGTATCCATGAAGGATATGGTTGCGTATCACGTGGGCAAAGTATGTCTTGCTACATCTCCTGAAGAATTAGTAGAGGAATTCAACACTGCGTTTAAAGAATATAGTAAATCTTCCAGTCTATGGTTGTTCTTTATCAGGAAATTGGAGTCTTTTGGTCTTCTTGATATGAATCGATCAGTGAGAATCCTTGAACGAATAGCTCAATCAGAGGCAATACTACTGAAGGATATTGTGAATATATTACTACGTCCTGTTGAAGATATGAAAGTGTTAGAGAAAATGATTCACATCTGTCGACATAAAGCTGAACAACCACCAAACCTTATTGATGTGTTTTTCCCAAAATACGTAGATTTGTTATATCGTTATAAGCAACAAGGTAAACGGGTTAAACTTTTGCATTTTTGGGACAGGGATCGGGCGGCAGATGAAATCCCCATCGAAAATTTAGAGGATTATGTGTCACGATTGATTAAAGCTAACTGTGCCAGGAGCTCAATATCATCGATCGGTATGATGCTTAAATGTGAATACAAAGTAAATCCTTGCAATGTTTTCGCCGTATATAAGCGAGAATTATTAGATAAGCAACTATCTCCCAATAACAACGCGTTGAAGATCCTTATACTCGCAGCACTGAAACAAAGCAATGACTTATGGGGCGATCTTTTTGCACCCCAGGTGGCCATTAATCAATTCTTAACCCATGTGAAACACAGTGTCAATGACAACGAATTAGGATTAACACCCAGTAATGGGTTATGGAGGGCATACATACGGCTATTGATGAACAACAGTTACATTTCAGAACTTTCGAAAATCCTAAAGTGGTGGGAAGATATCAAGTTCACACCCGATAAAGAAACACTTATGACGCTTTTAATTGCCCTTCCTGAGGAGTTTACTAATCGACACATTCAGCATCAAGAAAAGCTTAGAAAGGAGAGTCTGTTGTATGAAAAGATGAACTGGGACTGGCCAACTAGGCAACAATTAATGGATTATAGAAGACGGCGAAGTATGTAAACAACCACAACTTTGTCAAATATTTATTTGTGTATATTAAACGTAATTTTTGCAATCGACATTGTTCAACTTGTGTGTTAGTGTGTTGGTGTTCTGGGGAAATTCGGTATTTGGTTTTGTGGGTCTCCACCAATCAAAAATGCGCATGCCCGGAGAACCCAACGATTTTTTTTTTTTTTTTGGCATGGCTCCGAGTTCCACCGGAAATCGCGATAATATAAGAACCAGAGACGCTGAATTTTTTTCAACCCCAGAAGTTTGAATTTTTCACTTTCCTTTCAACATCCTTGTTGGACCATTCACAAACCACAAACCTGATCATGTTAAGATTAAACACTCAAAACGCATTGAAGACTTCTTCTAGAAGATTCACTAACTCAGCTATTGCTCTCCAAAGCACCAGAGTCGAAAGTGACGCTTTTGGTGAAATCGAAGTTGACAGCTCCAAGTACTATGGTGCTCAAACTGCCAGATCCAAAATGAACTTTAAGATTGGTGGTGCTGCTGCTCGTATGCCAACTCCAGTTGTCAGAGCTTTCGGTATTTTAAAGAAGTCCACTGCTATTGTTAACGAATCCTTGGGTGCGTTGGATCCAAAATTATCTCAAGCTATCCAACAAGCTGCTACTGAAGTTGCTGAAGGTAAATTAGACGACCACTTCCCATTGGTTGTTTTCCAAACCGGTTCTGGTACTCAATCTAACATGAATGCCAATGAAGTTATTTCCAACAGGGCCATTGAAATTTTGGGTGGTGAATTAGGTTCTAAGAAACCAGTTCATCCAAATGATCACTGTAACATGTCTCAATCATCCAATGACACTTTCCCAACTGTTATGCACATTGCTGCTGTTACCGAAATTAACAACTCCTTGTTGCCAGAATTGACTAAGTTGCGTGATTCTTTACAAGCCAAGGCTGAAGAATTCAAGGACATCATCAAGATTGGTAGAACTCACTTGCAAGATGCCACTCCATTAACTTTGGGTCAAGAATTCTCTGGTTACGTTCAACAATTAACCAACGGTATTGAAAGAGTTGAAAAGACTTTACCAAACTTGTTATACTTAGCTCAAGGTGGTACTGCTGTCGGTACTGGTTTGAACACCAGAAAGGGTTTCGATGTCAAGGTTGCTGAACAAGTCTCCAAGTTGACTGGTTTCCCATTCAAGACTGCTCCAAACAAGTTTGAAGCTTTGGCTGCCCATGATGCCATTGTTGAAGCTTCTGGTGCTTTAAACACCGTTGCTGTCTCTTTGTACAAGATTGCCAACGATATCAGATACTTGGGTTCTGGTCCAAGATGTGGTTACGGTGAATTGGCTTTACCAGAAAACGAACCAGGTTCTTCCATTATGCCAGGTAAGGTTAACCCAACTCAAAATGAAGCTTTGACCATGGTTGCTTGTCAAGTTTTCGGTAACAACGCTGCTATTACCTTTGCTGGTGCTTCTGGTCAATTCGAATTGAACGTCTTCAAGCCAGTTATGATCTCTAACTTGTTATCTTCCATTAGATTAATTGCTGATGGTGCTGCTTCTTTCAGAACTAACTGTGTTGACGGTATCCAAGCTAACAAGGACAAGATTGAAAAGACCTTGCATGAATCTTTGATGTTGGTTACTGCCTTAAACCCAAAGATTGGTTACGATGCTGCTTCCAAGACCGCCAAGAATGCTCACAAGAAGGGATTGACTTTGAAGCAATCTGCTCTTGAATTGGGTGTCTTGAATGAAGCTGAATTTGACGAATGGGTTAGACCAGAAAAGATGATTGGTCCAAAGGATTAGAGAATGCTGATTAGTTAAAGTTTCTTATATTTATTTTATATTTATTTAGTCTGTGTATATGAATGTTTAAACATGGTTCTTGTGTTTAAGTGTCAATTTGTAGATAATTGGGGTGGTGGCTAGAATGTGTCGTTGATTGCTTAACAAACTTAATCTTACAGGGACAGTGGATTTCCTCCGCTCAACCAAAAAAAAAGAAAATTGGAAAAGGTAGACAAATCACTCTTCGAAGTGAAGCTACATCCACCCACCATTGACTATCAACTCTACATCTCACAGATCTATCAGAATATAACTTTATCCTCATGGGGTTATCAACTATATTGCTGCAAATAAACAAAAAGGGCAGAATACAACCTAAACCAACACAACAAACTACAAATGACTCCCCAAGAAGCAGCTTAACGGGCCAACGACAAGCATCGGATAGAGCCGAACGGCCAGTCGATCCTGTAGTCGCTAGATTGAAGGAAAAACGACGATTAGAAAAGGAAAAGGCAGAGCAGGAGGCACGGATGAAGAAAGGATTGCCTCCAAAACAACCCAAACCAACATCAAAGTCCACCAAGACCAAGAAGCCAGGGCAGTCAGCACCGACTTCACGAAAACCTACACCAGCAACATCTTCACCCGTGCCAACGTCGCAATCAGCATTATCTAAACCAAAAAAGAAGATGAATTTTAATGAGTTAATGAAGAAAGCATCAAAGATTGACCAGGACAAGCTTTCGATAAAGTTTCCTGCAAAGAACAAGTCACCGGAGGCAACTGGCTTGAAACCGCATAATCCAAATAAAATTAATAGAACCCCACCACAAACCACTGACGTGAAAAAGTCACTGATTCCATTACGCAAACCAGTTGCTGCTTCCGCACCTGCTCGTGCTCCGGTAAAGGAGAAGGAGCAGAAGGTTAGAACACCACTACCTGTGAGAAAACCATCAGCAAAGATTCAGGAAAAGTTAAATGAAAAGAAGAAGAAACAACAACAAAATCCAAGGGGATATTCTCGCAATTCAGATAGATACGAAGATGATGATGGGTTGTCTTCATTCATAGCGTCATCTGATGAAGAAGAAGAAGCATATGAAGAAGCAGATTATGATCGGGATGAAATCTGGGCAATCTTTAATAGAGGGAAGAAACGATCACACTATGATAGTTATGACTATGATTCTGCTGATGATATGGAAGCAACTGGGGCTGAGATCTTGGAAGAAGAATATAGATCCAAGCGAACTGCCGAGTTGGAAGATCTTCGAGAATTGGAACAGGAAAAGAGATTGGCATCACTTAAACGGGCAAGATTATCAAAGAAGAAGTAGTTTTAAGTAGACACTTATAATTGTATTGTAATCCCATGTGCATTTATTTATTTTTTTTCTAGATGCGATGATGAGTCTTGTAAGTATTTCCAGTCTCTGTTGGTAGTCAATGGATCCGATATTCAACAAACTAAACGACATAAATGAAGTCAGTAAGAACCTCAAGAAGTCGTCATTGTCGTTAACCAATAGACTACAGTCGATAATTTATGATTATTATTATGTTTCCAACCTACATGAGACATATCTACCAAAGTTCCCTTTAATTGCAAATGAACGATGTGGTCTATGGTATGTCCCAAAGAATCCTCGGGATGGTGGTCCACATAATGAAGAAAGTCAACTAAATCACCTATTCACTAGTATAGCGGCCACTTCCGCAGTATTCAAAAGTACTGATGGACATACCAACGTTTGGTCATTTTCATTAAGACGGTTGAATTTGCATTTATTACCCTTACTTGCGCAATGTGGAGGTTTGGCGATTGTGGACTCAACCAGAAGAGGGAAGTTAATCCCTGATGCATTGCTGAAGACAATCCCAATTTGGTGTGCCGTGATCAATTCTATTCTTTATGAAGATATTGATGAAACTACCCTTAGGGAGATGTTGAAAAACGATGGGGCGACCGATGTGGAGATTGAGTATGTATTAGATTTGAAGAATGATAATTGGCTTAGAACTCCCAAGAGTATGGTGTCCCAAAATGAGCACAATTCGATTGTGAAATTGATTCCTACATTTAGAGATTCGGTATATAACGCGGGGTTGTTTAATAAGGATTCTCTCCTCACCATGTTGGATGGGAAACGGAAACCATTGTTACCATGTTGGTTTTATCCAGGAAAATCAGCAACAATATCTGGGACTTGCGTATATCATATTGCCTGCATTTCCACGTCTAAGAAAGTTGAAAGTTCGTATGAGATGTTCAGTATTAGAATGAACAATGACACATTCTTGAATTGGAACTATATCCAAGGATCGGGTGATGATCATGAATTATGGGTTCCTAATGAATTATGCAATGGTAACCTTGGTCCTGAAGTCTTTTGGAAAGCATTATTAGACAAAAATAGCGGTATGATAGACCCACAGACTGGTTTTATTTTCAATTGGTTAACCGATGTTGAATTAATAGATAAACTAAACACTTGGTACCATGCACAAGAAAACACCAACCAAATTCAACTTGCAGAACTTACACGAACAGGGATTTATATTGGTAAAATAGACCGCCAGATCAATTACGATGATTTCTCGACATTCGCAACCCCCAAGATTGTGGTATTCAGTGAAAACTTTCAAATTACAAATATCCCACCTCAACAAGAAAAGAATATTTTGCAATATCCAATTGCAGCCAATAAGAAGGGATCGAATGTCTTAAGGACAAAACTCCCGGAAATAATCCTGAAGTTAGATTTCAACCCCTCAGGTGGTAAATATATCATTCTTTGCGAAAGTGGACGTGATATAAGTATTGGTTTCGCGCTTGTGTTGTTGTGTACCTATTTTGATTTGGATTGGAATCCAGTGGTGGAGGACTCGCCAAAGATTAGTAAAACTTTGGTGAAGCAGCATTTGAGTAAATTGTCGCAATTTACTAGTGCAAATCCAAGTAGATCTACCCTACAGAGTATTAATGCCTATTTATTCCTGCATCAATAGAGACATCATTTAATTTGTAAATATAATAGAATAGTGTTAAAATTAGGTAAATTTTGCATGCTTTTTTACAGAAAATGATACTAAAGTTTAATCATCTAACATAACTCATTATCTAACCCAAGCTTTCAGCCATGCTTAGTCCAATCCAGTGCTGTTGTAATACACTAAAAATTTGACCTTTAAATCATTAATATAATCATTCCAATTATTAACCAAATTAACAAACTCATTATTCTCGGAATAAAACGTTTCGACAACTTGGTTGAACTTTTTCGATAACTTAACAATCGACTTTATTCTTTCTTCATGACTCTCAGTATCTTGAGCTGATGCCTTTGCTGATAATTTCTTATTCAATTGTGAATTCAAGTTTCCAATAATTGTGATCAATAAAGTACCGCTGTCTCTGGTGAGTAGCCTCGATGCACTTTGTTGATGATGACTAATAAAATGAATCAAGTTAATACATGCCAACACAATGATATCACTTTGATCATCACGCAATCCTTGTTGGATTATATTCTCGGCAATAAGCTCAAGATCAATATTGTATTGTTGAACAGTCGCATCATCCAATGAAATCAACGAATAAATGAACTCGTATGATAATTTTCTAATTTCCAAACCTTCATCTAAAACGTACTTGTAAGGGCCCATCGCAATGACTTTCTTGAAAGAACCTTCTGCTTTTAATTGTTGGAATAGCTTGGGGAGAATTAAATCATTAAGATTTGGCAATATACATGATGGCTTATTGTGTAAACCAGTCAAAAGATTCCCAACGACAATTTGTCTAATATCAACATTCACAATATCAAGCGATGTAATTGCAAATTGAATTAAAGAATTTAACAAGGAATCATTACCTTGGGAAACCTCAAGATTATTAAACAACACCTTTTCAATCACAAGAATAAGGTATACAATCTTGGGGTTATTTTGACCAGCGCATGCTTGTAAAAGACTCTCAGTTCTAGATGGGGAATTAACTATAATCTTTCCAAGAATCTCACCACATTTTCTCAATTCGGCTATGGAAGAATGATCAAATTCAACAGGATGATTGAAAATACTGTCCCAGATGATTTCCATTTGTGAAGAATTGCATGATTCAACAACCATTTCCAATGCAGTAAGCAAGCCATTTCTAACTGAAGTGTTCCCACAGGAAGTATACGCTGCTAACAAAACGGGGACATTGGATTCAACATCATGGCTTGCAATCAATCCTAGCGTGATTGCAGCAGCTTCAATGTTGGTTTCGTTGGTAAAGGCCGGGTTGTTGAGCAAGTTGACAAGCAAATCAACCAGGATATCCTCAAGACGTATAGCCTCTCCTACATAACCAAGAAAACGAATTGGGAAAGCAAACAATGAGTTATTGACATCCTTTTCCAAATAATGGAAAAATTCTTCTCTTCTCTTGATGATCTCGGCTTCATTTTTGCTTTCAACAACACATATTGCCAAAATTTTTGCACTAGCTAAAAGGTTGATATCCAAATTTCTCTCCAAGTAGGTGAACAATCCATTTTCAAATCGGCAGCTAACTCTTAGAAGATCATAAAATTCTGAATCATCTACTGTGACTTTGCTGGTGTTTACTAATTGAACCATGGTTTGAAGCAACTCAACTCTATATTGTTCCAGTTCAAATATTTTATCTGAAAGAAGAACACACAATTCAAAAATATGCTTATAAAGAGCATTATTTGCGTTTTTCAATAATTGAATTAAGTTTGGCAAGATTAATCCACAATCCAAATCTAACGAAGGGAATTTAGTCAAGCATCTATTCATCAACATCAAGGATCCTAAGGAAACGTTTTCATTGTTGGAAAGGATCAACGTACTAAGTTTTCCAACAATAAAGGCGGCGTACTCGGATGTGAGTTCAAGTGATGGATTCATGGAAAGAATCTTGTTAAGTACCTCAATGGTAGTTCTGCAAGTACCCTCCAATGAAACGGAAAGCTTAAACGCTTCTAAAATTTCACCACTGGATACTGGTAAATCATTTGCCAAAGATTCTCCAAGGGCAACTAGACAAAGGCGAATTAATTCGTTGGTGTAGATTTTGCTATTACTGACCTTGCTGATTAAATTTTGTGTTCCTACTTGCAATAATTCTGGTGAAATCTGTTTTGCATCCTTATGTTTGAATAATGCTGTTAAGCATTCGACACTTTGAGCAATTATATTGAATGATTTATCCTCGAGATTCTTGACCAACACGTTAGCAATATAATCAAGTACTGGCAATGGGATAGTTTCAAATGAGTTTATTATGCTTGCAAAGTATTGCAAATATTCAAGCGACCCTGACACGTCAATGTTTCGAGTTTTAAAGGAAGAAAATGATTCTTCAATAAGTTCCTTTCGTCCAAATCTATTCAAACTTTCAATTAGTTTCAAAATAATCGGATATTGATCTTCTCTAAGTGTGTTAAATCTTGCACTAGTCAATGGAACAATTTCTTCGATACGACTGTAATCATTAATGTCAGTAGCATTGATTATAGCAATTGCCGCTTTTACTGATTCGGCAACAACTTGATCATTTGAATCTTTAAATGGTAAAATAGGAAGAATGGACTCCGCAAGTATTGGAAGGGACTCCGGGAACCATTTCAGTAATGGATGTATTAGCATAGCTGACTTTGCTCTCAATTTCCACGAACCATCATTCTCCTCTTCACCTTGACCGTCTTGTTCATCGTCACTGAAAACAATATCGTCATCTTCGTCCTCATCAAACTCATCAAAATCATTGGCATGTAGTGGATCATAAACTAAAAAGGTTTTGATCAAGTCAATCACTTGCGTACCCTTTTCAGGAGGCAAAAATCCTTGTGCTGTAAGATCGATCAACGTGCCAAATGCTTCATCTTTTAGTAAGTTCTCTTGCAAAATAAGATCAAAATCAAAGTCATCATCTCCTTGACTTTCTTCAATTGAATCACTTACACTAATTGCCGAGTAAATGTCATTATAAATATCTCTTAATTTAGTTGCCGAGGGGGCAATCCCACGATTCAAACAAACGGCATACAATTGGAACATCACAAATTGTTTATTGTTGGAGCTCGATTGACTCTCGGAAGTTTTGATTTCATCCAAAACCAATTCCACTATATGAGCATCATTTATTAAGTTGAATACTTTTTCTAAAGCTGCAATTGATTTCTTGCTAATAATCCCTGCCTCGGTGAATGAAACATGTACAAGGTAGATTGACAATTGGTGGAGCTCACGAACCGTCAATACATATCCAATTTCAACAATAACATCTATCAACAACTCAATTGCGTCAATGGTAGCTTCTTTGCCAGAGTCGATAATGTTTGGGATTAAGAAATTCATGATTGAACGAGAAATCTGCACATCAAATCGATAATTTGACGTTGATAATTTATCCGAAACAAAGTCTGATGTATTTCTCGAATTTGATTGAGCAAACAACGAACGGAGAGCCATGTTTGGGATTGATGTGGTAAAGCTTTTCAAATTGGATTTGCCATTCGATTGCTTGTCGTTGGATTGTTGAACCATGTTGTATAAATTCTTGATAAGATTCATAAGTCCATCATTGCTTAAATATTTTACCATTGGCTCAAAGGATTTGACAGCTTGGTTCTGGACATCTGGGTTTTGGTCCTCTAACATTCTAAGCAAGATGGAGGTGAAACCTTCCAATTGAGACGCGAATGAACCTCTATTGACTACCGTGCCCTCATTCTCCAATGATTTTCGCAAATCTTCCAATGCCATGAATCTGATGTCAGGATCGACATCCATTGCTCTATCCTTCAATGTTTTGAAGTTGATATCCAGCATCGTTGTTTAAGATATATTAGTTGATTGGCTGGTGGGGATGATGTAGGGTGAGAAGACGGTGGTTAAGGACAAAGAATGTGTTTGGATATTTTCAAGTATTTTTCGCCCCCACGCAAAACCCCCCAAAACTGCATTAGGTAGTTAAACTGTAAATGGGTTATCATTATTACGCTATATCTGTCTACTATACATCTACTTCATTAATGATTAAGTTCTCTCTTAACTTTAATGGTTGGTCTGGGTCGTTATCAGATTCATTTGGATTCCCCTTAACTATGATTTGCTCGTTAATCAATCTTCCAAGAATTGCCTTACAACGGAGGGCATATATTAAATCGATCTCTGGTTGTTTGGCTTTATCATCTTGTGAGTTACTATCTTTATTAGATTCCTCCTTCTTGTCGTCTTTGCTTTCTTCCTTTGACTTGTCGCCATCCAATTTTTTGGCAATCTCTTCTTCAATCTTTCTTTCTGCTTCTTCGTATTGTATGTTCCATTTTTCAACAACTTCCTTTAAAACGGGGATTATTCTATCTCTTGATCCACCCTGTAAGTTTTCGATATATAAAAGCAAGGCCAGTTCATATTCGGTAGGGATATCCTTTATATTCTTAAGTATCCAGTTTTGTTTCAGCTTATTAAACTTCCAATTAACACGATCGGTTTCGAATTGTTTTAAATAAGTTAATTGATCTTTCACAGGAGGTGGTGGTCTTTCATTTTTCGGTAATTTTATTCTCTTTGGAGGTTTCTTTTGTACTTTGTTCTTAGTCTGTTGTGCCTTTGTCTGGTTACTAATCTTTTTGATTTGCTTGGTGGTTAAATCAGCATTTTCCACTCTTGTGGTTGTTATACTTAAAGGGTCGTCGTTGACGTCTTTCTTGACACTTAACCCTATTCTTTTCCAAGCAGGTACTGAACTCATTTTAGATATCGACTTGTGTTTAATAATTAGATTATAGTATTAGGGATATGGGAGTGTCTGTGAAATAAACTGAATTTTAGTCTCATCGCAAATTGTCGGGTAATCTTTTTCAGTTTTTAATAAACTACGAGAAGTGAAGTGAAGTGAAGAGCAGAGTGAAAAAAAAAACTTCTCTATAGAGAGAGTAAACAGTAGTATAAATAATCTTCAATTGTTAGTATTTCATCTTTCTTTCAACTACTTCAAACTACAATCATATCAGTTATACTCTTCTATAGAGGTCAAATACACGAATCCTTTTCTAATACTACTCCAGTCACTATTATTATTATGTAGCACCTCATAAAAATACAAAAATGCATGAATTTATAGAATAGTTTTTTATTCTAGAAAATGGAATGTTTAGTGTTAATTACCTAGCTAAATGTACTTGAACAAAATTCAATGCTAAATTAAAATTCAAAATACATGGTTTGAGTCCGTTATGAAAGATTTCACTACTCGTAATGGATATAAGGATTGTATACATCTTGTTACTTCTATTCTAATCTTGTGAATGTGATTGTGGTTCATCGAGCTTTTGTTTCTCTTGTTCTTGTTGGTCCTTCTTCTCTTGTTCCTCTTGTTGGAGCTTTGCTGCTCTACTCTTGACCCAATTATCAAACTTTTGAGAAAGATCATCAGCAATTTCCTTTGCCGCGGCATCCTTGTCGGTGGCTTGCTGCATTTTCGTTAATGCATTCATAATATATTGGAAGGATGACATGATATATTCCCCAACCTGTGGATTTTCTCCATTGGGGTTTAACACTGATTGCATCTTTTCCATGATATCCTTTATTTGAGTTTGATCCAATCCACTATCAGTGGATTCTTGTTTTGTTGGGGTGTTGTCAGTGGTCATTTGTATTTCTAGTACTTGTTGAATAGCAAAACTTGTGAAGAAGAAGAGTGTACTACTTATATATAAAAGTAAGGCAATCTAAAGCACTTTTTGGTGGTGTGAGTCGATCCCCTTACGCATACCAAACTATTTAAACGTGTTTGTTCGCTTCTTTTCCTAAATCGGAAATTCCATGCTTTTCTCGCATGAGACAGATTGACCTTAATTTAACCCCAGGATCGAGAGGGACTGGGAATCAGAGTAGTTTTAGATTATACATGTTTTAACATGTTAATGATAATGTCATTATAATATTCTTATACAATAGAGAGAGTTTATTTGGAGTCTTTCTGTTTACCTTGTTCTTCAACCTTTCCGAGACCTTCAACCTTACCAGCATTTTCCACCTTACCCATTCCTTCGACTTTTCCCGGTTGTTCAACCTTTCCGGCATTTTCGACTTTACCGGTTTCTTCTACCTTACCCTTACCCTCGACTTTGCCTGCTCCTTCAACTTTACCGGAACCTTCTACTTTGCCAGCTCCTTCCACCTTTCCAGTCGCACCTTCGACTTTTCCTTCAACCTTTCCAGTTGCACCTTCGACTTTTCCTGTACTTGGCTGCTGACCACCAGACCCAGATCCTTGTGCGCTAGTAGTATCCAACTTCTTGTCAAGGTCACCCAATTGACCGAATTCCTTTTTCTCTTCTTTACTCATTGTATATATGTGGTTATCAATGTATGAAGAAGAACTTACCAGTGATGGGGGCAAAAAAAATTGGGTGTGGGGGTGGTACTTATAATACAAAAGCGGAACTTTAAAAAATTCCATTGAAAGTTAAACAAGGGGGGAAGGCTGAAAGCAAGGTTGTTTAATTTACAAGGAGCTAGTTAGAACCATTGGCAAAAATAATTTAGCTTTAAGAAATGGTTTAAACCGCTAAATTACACTCGTATAGCTAGCTCATTATCCGGTGGCAGGGTTATGATATTGTCTTGCAAACAACAATCTCTAGGGTATTAGTTTTGATAAATTTCGTACAATTGTAGACGCGTCCATGACATTAGCAATTCATAAACTAACATTAATTGCTATATTGAAATTCTTTTCAAGTTCAAGAATCAATAGCGCATCAACACGATAAGCTTGAATATCCTACTCTTATAACCATAATCAGCATACAATATCAAGCAATGACCACAAATGAACTCATCATTGGTATGAAGAGCGCATTTTTCTCCTGCCCTTCAATTCGGAGGTTCATAAATCCGACCACCATCCTCACCATCACCAATGCTTCCCACCCGCCACATTCCCAAAAGAATGCTACAAACAATCAAACAGAAATCTCGAATCATAATCAGTGATTGGGACGAAACCATAACTGTCAAGGACACGATCAAACTAGTAGCCGACACCGCCTATATCTACAAACCAACATGTTCACCCCCATTTGAATACTTTCAAAAAATCTATCTTGATTCATACGCCAACTATCAACAATCATTTGGACCTCGCAAGACTGTAACTCAAGAAATTGAGTTCCAAAATGGCCTAATGCCCATTGAAAATTCCTCAATTGAAAGTATTGCCCATCATAAAATCTTCCAAGGGTTAACTGAAGATCAATTCAAATCACAAGCGTCAAAGATAGAATTACGCCCCGGGGTGGTTGGGTTTATGAAAACTTGTGAAAAATTGAATATCCCGGTTGTGATATTGAGTGCTAATTGGACTAGTATTCATATAATTGAATGTTTGCGTCAGAATGGGATTATTGTCGATAATGATAAAATTAAGGTGATTACTAATGAGTTGGAATTCGTGAGGAACGATAATGGACAATTGATCACAACTGGTCATTGGGATGGGAATAAAAGGACAATACGAATCTCCCAGGATAAATTGAATGTGGTTAAGGAGGTAGGAAATGGGAAAGAGGTGGTTTATGTTGGAGATAGTGGGAATGACTTATTACCACTACTAGAAGCTGATATTGGATGTGCCATTAAAGGCAGCAAACTAGCATCACTAATTGCTTCACTTGGATTATCCAAACAGGAAAAATATCATGTAGGCACCTGGACAGATTTTACTAAATTATTGCTTAACCGATAAATAATTATACATTTCTCATACTTGCATCAATATAACAAAGATAGTAATAATAATCAAATAAATAAACAAAAGCTACATACACATAAAAATAGCGTTAAATTAACCATAGTTCATTTAGGACAAAGCGAACCCTCTCACTTTGTCTCTCTTTTACCTTTGCCAATTATTAACTGGCGTAATATATTGTTCCGTAACTCCTCCTCCACCAGGAATTGGCACATATTGTGCATATGGATACCCTGCCGGAATGGCTTGTGCAATAGGATATGGTCCTCCACCTGGAATCATCTGAGGATGCGTCAATGGTGAACGTTGAGGTCCTCCATTTGGACCTTGAGGTGGTGGGGGTGGGGGCAATGGTGCTCCCGCCACTTGTGGTGGTGGTGCTGGTTGATAAAAGTATTGCGGTTGCTGTGGTTGTTGTCCAGGAGGAGACCATGCTTGTTGCATTTGTTGTGGTGGTGGCAATTGTGGTAAAGCTTGGCCCGATCTGGGTGATTTTGCTCCAGGCATTGGATAAAAGTAATGAGGTCCATTCTGTTGTGGTTGAACTCCTGGTGGGAGAGGTCCCTGTTGGAAATGTTGCATTGGGATCTCTTGGGGTGTTTGTTGCATCATTGGTGGTTGTGGACTGTCATGCATTGGTTGTCTTTGAACTGGTAATGGTGTAGTTTGTTGTGGTGGTGGTGGAGGTGGTTGTTGCTGTTGCTGTGGTTGCTGTTCTTCTCTTTGTTTCTTTAATTGTTGTTGTTGTTGTTGTTGCTGTTGTTGCTGTTGTTGCTGTTGTTGCTGTTGTTGTTGTTGTCGTTGCTCTTGTTGTTCCTGTTGCTGTTGTTGTTGTACGTGCTGACTCTGTATATAGGCGATTCTTTCCCCAGGTGAGAGAGCGACAAGATCTCGCAATAAAAATCCAGGAACATCAGGTGGTTCTCTTAAGTCAAGTATTGGTCCTTCCTTTCGTGCTGCTTTTGCTAGGGCTTCTGCTCTTGATTCAAACATATTGGCATTCTTCAAGTCCCCAATCGCTTTAAAGCATGCTGCTGCTCGTGAACAGGCATCTGATGCGTCTGTTAAATGATCATCGCAACGTTCATATACGCAGCTCAATCCATCCCATGCAGTAGCAGTTCCTTGTGAGCCATCATCCATTTGTAGTCTTAGTGCTTGGGAATATGCAGCCAATGCATCAGGCAATTGCTTCAATTCCAAGTATAATTTCCCCACGGCTAACCAAGTAATTGGAGAATTTGAAGCTCGCCTTAATGCAACTTGGTATGAATCATAAGCTAAACGAGGTTGATCAATAAATGAATAGGCTCTTCCGAGAAGATACCAAGGTAAAAAATCTCCACCATTAAGTGAACCATTGGCTTGGTTTAAATCACGTTCTGAATCCAAGTCGATAATTTTACTTATTAACTGTATTGCCAATTCGGCATTCCTTTTACCATCTTCTGAATTAAATAACAATAGATAGGCATGAGTCATTAATATTCTTGGAGA
>JAKUCC010000219.1:0-16182 GCA_030563365.1 Hemisphaericaspora xylanilytica | reverse complement strand
TTCGACTTTCACACCATCATCAGATACTACGATTATATCATTTATCTCAATTTCGAATGCAAATGGATTCTGTAATGTCACATGAAGATGATTAACTTCATCCTTAACTACTACCTTGTCTAAATCAATTTTCGGTTTTGGAACCAGTTGTTTCATATATGGATCATAAAACGAATGTGCTGAATCTGTCATTTCAGCTTGCCCTTCCGTATCTTCTTCCAGAAATGGAGTCAATTCCTGTCCAGATTTTGACGCCATAAACTCAACATCACGTACCAAATACGGATCCCAATATGGCGAACTTATACCATTCTTCTTTTCTCGAAACACCACACTCGTAATCTTTTGCTTAAGTTGTATTTGATCATCAGGTGGAAGACAATGTATGTACCTTGTCAATAACAACAGACAAATACTAACCAAAAACTCGGGGTCATGAATATTTTCAGCAATTTTGAGCGAGATCCTTAGTAATTGGATTTGAAGTGCAATCCAAGCGCGAGATTGATTGGCTTGAGTTGATGATAATTCTGGTTCCTTGTCGATTCCGTAGATATTGAGTAATTGATTTATGATTCTTTGAATAGGGATCGTATAAGAATCATGCAACCCATGAGATTCAAGCTGAGGGAATATGGACACTAGTAGTATACGTAGTATAAATGATTGTTTTCGGTGAAGATTAATATCTTTATATATTGCTGCCAATTCAGAAAATATCTGACATTGATGTTGTAAATTCAAATCCTTTAATTGGAATGTGAGAACTTTATCTAGTTCATCAACAATATCAATTTTGGCCACATGACGCTCGTCAATAATCGGTTCAATGATGCAATTCTTAACAATGCTTTCTATAGCTTGTGAAGTATGGAATCCAACAAATAACCTGGATTTACGAAGAATGCTCTCAATGAACACAATATCCGGGACCACATCTTCAAACCCATCAGTTGTCAAATTATAATAATACACCACTCTATGCAAAATAATCACCATGAGATCAGGATATGCCAAAGCATTCAAGTCTGGCGAGGAGAGACTCAACGAGTTCAACGTAAATGTATTTGTTGAACTCTTTGCACCACTAAATGACGGCCTTGGAGAAACGACATTTCTCGAATCAGTAGAATTTTTGCTGGATGCCAGTAATTCATTAGTAAGACTATTTATTTGACTTTTGGTGACCTGCAAACACGGACCGATTGTCTGACTTGGCAACTCATACAGAACTTGAATATATTGTAACAACAAGATACTAATCGCCATTCCTTCTAAAGCATTACCCAACCATAAATAATCGTCACATTTCTTAAGTGAAGGTAAACATTCAACAAAGCTTTGCAAGGCGTCTATATATTTTCCTCCCAATAAATAAAAATTTCCCATGAGTTTTCGTTGTCTTCCAATTTGTCGCAAATGTGTCTTTGATTTTGGATCTATGGCCTGTTGAGTGTGCAAACTTGGTTGAGGGGATGATGCCAAAGAGGAAGATGGAGACGGAGAGCCACCGTTGAATTTTACAGATTTTGATCCGAGACTTAGACGTTTTTGTGCCTTGGTTATGGTTTTAGTCAAGACATTGCTATCGGTGATTGACACTGGCGAACGTAAAGTTATATTTGTATAGGAGGCAGCATATTGATCCAAGGCTGTTAGAAAGTTCCCACCAATATCTGTGAATATAGTTTCTAAGGCTGTTAAATGCGAGGTGGTCCCGTTGTGGTAAAATATTTCTTTACTCGCCTTATTCAATTGATCGATCTGTTCGTCCGGAGTATCCAATATCAATAGATTAGATACAATCATACTTGGATGCTCCTTTCGCAACATATTCAATGTATGTGGCGCATCAAAATTCTCATCATATTTCCCAATACCAATCACCATGAATGTTTTTCTATGAGGTTCGAAATCATACAAGAATATCGAGTCTGGATCAATAGTTTCGGCATTAAATTCATAGAATAATCTTCCTTGTGGGAACGCTGCGGAATTAAAATACTGTAATGTCGAGTTTGGTGTTATATCCAACAATCTAATTGCGTTGACATTTGCCTCTATTAGTTGTCTATATCGTATGAAGTTTGATCTGGTGCAGTTATTTATAGGTACCAATAATACTTTAACTATCGCAGGTGTGATAAAATTATAGCTATTGGTCATCTCATCGATAATGGTTATACAGATATGTATTATAGAACTCTCCCCTTGTCAATTGTCTTTTGGGCCCTATTAGCTTTATCAAGTGTAGGTTGGTGTAGGGTGTACAGGATCAATGGGTGTTGCCAAAAAAGCTTTAAACTTCTTACACGTTTGATAAAGTCGTGTAACTATGTTCAACTTTTGAAGTCGTGTTTGCTGAAAAAAAATCAGTTTGGAGGGCAAACCACTCAAACACTGATGGCATTAGTCCAGTCAACCAACACCTATTAGGTAAATTAAACTATACATCACAAGTAAACAGTTGAAATAAGAGTCCAATTGATATAATTCATAAACATATATATAACCATAACACTAAAATCATGCCAGGGTTAAGTTTTGACAATTATCAAAGAAACGCATATTTATCTACCAAAGGGTTTTCAACCCCCAAAGCTACATCTACGGGTACAACAATTGTCGGGGTGAAGTTCAAGAATGGTGTGGTCATTGCTGCCGATACAAGAGCAACCTCCGGTCCAATAGTAGCAGATAAGAATTGTGAAAAATTACATCGATTAGCTCCCAAGATTTGGTGTGCTGGTGCCGGGACTGCAGCCGATACCGAAATGGTTACTCAATTAATTGCCTCAAATTTGGAATTACATGCATTATCCCAAAATAGAGAGCCTAGAGTGATTACTGCGTTGACGATGTTAAAGCAACATTTATTCAAATACCAAGGACATTTGGGTGCATATTTGATTGTTGCTGGTGTTGACCCAACTGGGGCTCATTTAATGTCTGTGCAAGCACACGGGTCTACTGATATTGGAAAATATCAAAGTTTGGGGTCTGGTTCATTGGCAGCCATGGCGGTATTGGAAACTAATTTCAAGGAAGATATGACAAAGGAAGAAGCAATGAAGTTGGCAAGTGATGCAATTGAAGCTGGGGTTTGGAATGATTTGGGATCAGGATCGAATGTGGATTTATGTGTTATGGAAATTGGCCAAGATGCAACTTTGTATAGAAACTACTTGACTCCTAATAAGAGATCGGAAAAGTGTAGATCTTATAAGTTCCCAAGAGGTACCACTGGAGTATTAAGACAAAGCGTGCGTGATATTTTGGATGTCGAAGAAACAGTGGTGTCGTTTGGTGATGACACTTCTGACAGAATGGAGGTAGATACTGATGCATAATTGATTTATACATAGAGTGTAGTTGTCTATAAGAATCTTTCGTAGTAAGTAATAGTATGAAACTGTACTGCATATAATTAATCTTCTAGAGTTTTCCATGAAGGTTGCGAATGGAGCTACCATATGAGTTTTATATAAATGGAAATGAATTTTACCTACTTCAAGGAATTGCTATTCTACACTGTACATCCTACATTATACAGAAATGGTAGTAAATAACCCAAACAACTGGCACTGGGTAGACAAAAACTGTCTCCAATGGTCGAAGGAATACTTTGAAGAAAAATTCAAGGACTATACCGTTAATGATGATCACCATATCGTTCACATCACCGAGGTATCTTCAGTTGAAGGTGATGTAGATGTTTCACAACGTAAGGGGAAGGTCATTTCTTTATTTGATATACGTATTGTATTAGAATTTCACGGTGATATCGATGATGAACCTGTTGCTGGTTCGATTACTATTCCTGAATTATCTTATGATACCGAACATGATGAATTACAATTTGATATCAATGTCTATAACGAAAACGCCGACAATACCGATATCACTTCATTTATTAAAAAGAAAGTGGTACCTAAATTAAGAGATATTTTGATCAAGTTTGGTCCAGATTTAATCGAGATTAATAGTAGAGATATTCAATTGGAAAGTGACAAGGTGAATTCAACATTAACCAAAGAAAACCAAGCTACCTCAGTCAAGGGTGCATCGACCACTACTTCAGTTACTTCTGCTCCAGTGAAGAAGGCCGACGAGAAGAAATCTCCAACCCCAACCACAACCAAGCCAGCGCCATCATTTACTGAAACCAGTACCGGCAGCGTTCCTAAATATAATACCACAACATTACACATCGAAACTACCTTCAACACCACCGCGGAACAGATATACATGACATTGTTAGATGAAGCAAGAATCAGTGCCTGGACTAGGTCATATCCAATGATTGAAAAATTCCCACCATCCCCAGGATCAGAATTCAGATTCTTTGGTGGGGCAGTTTCCGGTAAAATATTGAGCTTGAAACCAAATGAAGAAATCAAACAATTGTGGAGATTAGATGATTGGAAATTGGGTCATTTTGCTGAATTGAATATGAAGTTGATTCAAACCACTGGTGAAACAAACTTGATTGTTAAGTTTAGTGGAATACCTATTGGAGAAGAAGAAAGGGTTAAGAACAACTTTGAAGAAAGATATATTAGAGCTATTAAAATTACCTTCGGTTTCGGTGCTGTTTTGTAGATGATATAGATATACACATAAGCTAATTAATATGTACAGGGCAATCGTGCATCTCCAGCTAAAAGTTAGACACCATTCTAGTTAAATATATCATCCAATTCAAGATCATCCCTCTTTCGCCTCAATCCAATGATATACAGTTCTCTCAGTTCCGACCTCGAAGATTCGGGCTTCATTCTCAGAACCTTCTTAAACATTTTATTCATCCTTTCTTCAAGTATCCGGTCATCACTTCCAGTATAGAATTTCATCACTAAATTACCATTCGGTTTTAATAAATTATATGCAAGAATAATCGCGGCATCGCAAAGATCCATACTTGCATAATGATCATTATCTTTTATTCCACTAGTGTTTGCCATCATATCACTTATGATAAGATCAACTGGTCTATCTATGACATTCCTTTCCACCGACTTAGACTCTGGATCAGATTGGGGTAGAACTTCTGGCAGAGCATTAATTCCATCGATTTCCTCCACTTCAGTACCCTCGCCATCTTGCGTCGCTAAAACTTTGGGATCTATTGGGTCAGTAGTTAGGAAGTGCTCCCTGATTGCATTATGCGTAGTTGTTTTCAAAATATCCCCCTGGATAAAAGTACTCCCTTTGGGAGCATGACACTGCAACAAATCAACTCCGAGGATATTAAACGGTTTCTTCACTCTCGTCATCGATTCTATAGCAACTTGTGTCCAAGCCCCTGGGGCAAACCCCAAATCGACAATATTGGTTGATTGTTTATTGAATAGTTTGAATTTCTTGTTGAGTTCGATTAGTTTGAATGCTGCCCGCGATCGATAGTGTTGTTGTTTGGCCTGTTTTGAATGGATGTCCTTTGATTGCCGGGCAAGCCATATTTTCGAGGATTTGGACTTCTGTCGTATGAAGATCTTGAGCGACTGGGTGGAGGACATCTTGTTATTTATTGACAAGTTGTGGCAGGTATCTGGGTTGAAGATTGATTTCAATTGAACCACTAATTTCCTTGGTCGATGTGATCACGTGCGATACCTAAGATATGATCCATTACCCGGCGTTTATAAGTCTTCGAAATTGGTATATATATTGAATGAAAACGTGATTCAAGAATAGATATACCTCGTAGATTGCATCTTTGCCTCTAGTAGCTGTATAAGTCTACAAATGACCCATATAAGAAATCAATACATTCACATCGCACAATCCTTCCCGATCCGGCATTTTTGTCGATATCAACCAGATTGCCAGACGTTTATCAATTGTTTCAGGTCATCCAAAGAATATATGTTTATCGGGGAGATACCATACGAATGGGGTACATTTTGCGTCTTGTGTCAGTAGATTATTGGATATACCAATACAATTTTCTTGGGTATTAGTCTTATCTTATCTTTTGTTCAGTCCAAGAATTAGTTGGTTAAATTAACGCGGAATAACCAGGCGAGAGGACGCTACCATATTCATTCAACGAGTTGGATTCACAAGTTTTCAATACAAATTTTATTACCTTTTCCGTTGTCCAGTATACTACTATGAACCAATGATCTACATTCCGATGGTTTGAACGATAAATCAACCAAATTGAGAAGACCGAATAGTTGGCATCTACTCGCAGTCTTTCCTGATTGGGGTTCTTCCGCCAACTTTCGGGGTGTTGCTAATATGCACAACACAAAATGACAGCTTGGATTATATGCAGGATTTGACTTCTTTTTCCGGATTTAAGAACGCCCACAAGTATAAAGCAAATGGCAATTTTCCAACACCTCCACCTATTTCACATTGCTATTTCTTTTCAACCAAAGTTGAAAGTTAAATCAATTGTACTACTATTTATATCTAATGTCTGAATCTACTGTTGGAAAGGTATGTCATTAATTGGAATAACCCAATTAACCAAAGGGAGTTTCACGTACACTTCCGGAATTGAAAAATTTTTATGGGGCAAAAGGGATAGATTTATATCTTGCGAGACAACTACCTTAATGGTTATAAATAACCACAATGGTTAATTCAATTGTATATTAGAGAAAAACATCTACTAACCAATCCACTCCAGCCAATTATTTGTAAAGCAGCTGTTGCTTGGGAAGCAAACAAGCCATTGGTCATTGAAGAGATTGAAGTTGCCCCACCTAAAGCTCACGAAGTCCGTATCAAGATTTTAAACACTGGTGTTTGTCATACAGATGCATACACTTTAAGTGGTGTTGACCCTGAAGGTGCATTCCCTGTTATTTTGGGACACGAGGGTTCTGGTGTTGTCGAATCTGTCGGTGAAGGTGTTACCAATGTCAAGGTTGGTGATCATGTTGTTGCATTATATACCCCAGAATGTAAGGAATGTAAATTCTGTAAATCAGGAAAGACCAATTTATGTGGTAAGATTAGAGCCACTCAAGGTAAGGGGGTTATGCCAGATGGTACTTCTAGATTCAAATGTAAGGGCAAAGAATTATTACATTTTATGGGTTGTTCTACCTTTTCGCAATATACTGTCGTTGCTGATATTTCTGTTGTTGCTGTTAACCCTGAAGCTCCTTATGACAGAACTTGTTTATTAGGTTGTGGTATTACTACTGGTTATGGTGCTGCAACCATCACTGCCAACGTCCAAGAAGGCGACAATGTGGCTGTTTTTGGTGCTGGATGTGTTGGTTTATCAGTCGTTCAAGGTGCTGCTCAACGTAAAGCAGGAAAAGTTATTGTTGTCGATATCAACAACAAAAAGAAGGAATGGGCTGACAAGTTTGGTGCCACTGATTTCGTTAACCCAACTGAATTACCAGAAGGTACCTCAATTGTTGACAAGTTGATCGAAATGACCGATGGTGGATGTGAATTTACTTTTGATTGTACTGGTAATGTCCAAGTTATGAGAAATGCTTTAGAAGCATGCCACAAGGGATGGGGTCAATCCATTATTATTGGTGTTGCGGCTGCTGGTAAAGAAATTTCCACTAGACCATTCCAGTTGGTTACTGGTAGAGTATGGAAGGGATCTGCCTTTGGTGGGGTTAAAGGTAGAACTCAATTGCCAGGTTTGGTTGATGATTACTTGGCTGGTAAGTTGAAGGTCGATGAGTTTATTACTCACAGACATCCATTGGAAAAGATTAACACTGCTTTTGAAGATATGCACCATGGTGACTGTATCAGAGCTGTTATCAATATGTAAGAATATTTATTGAGATTTAAAATACATTAAAGTGGTTTCTATAAAAAAAATGCAAATGTAAGTCTTTCATGCATCGATTTCTAAGTCACTAGTCCCTTCGTCATCGGCTGATAAATTAGCCGCATCTGGAATATCTTCATCATCATCTTCGTCCTCTTCTTCATCTTCTTCTTCATCAGCGCTATCTATAAAATCATCATGTTCGCCAATCATCTCTTCATCTTCATCATCCTCAATCTCACCATTGTATTTAGAATCATCAATTTCTTCAATATATTCAACATCAGTCTCTCCATCAACAAACTCTTCATCAACCATATCGCCCTTCAATATCTCCTTTCTTAAGTCATTTTGTTCATATAATACGTTCAATCTTCCTTGTAATTCCAACAATCTTGGCAATGTATCCGCCTTTTTAACCATTATAGAATGAATACTTTCCAACTTTCCACCACTCGATAAATTGGCAATGGTAGCTCCATGAATCACAAGAATCCATTTTAACCAATATATCAATTGTTCAAATCTATTTGCCTGTCTGGCAATCTTTTCACTAATACGTTCCAATAACGTCACCGCTAAATGTGGATCTACTCTAGCAATAGTGTTTTGGATGATGGTTGGGTCGCGATTCGACAACACTGTTTCGAGCAAAGTATGATCGTTGTTCTTGATCGATTGTGCCAAGATTATCGAAAGAGAAATCCCCGATCTTGCGTCAGTGAGTTGTTTCTTTTTAGTCGATGGTTGTGGTTGTTTAACAGCAAGACGATCGAGTTTTTCAGCCAACGATTCCCCAGCCTCTTCATTTTCTTCTTCGTCCTCATCGTGGGCTACGGCGGTGGTTCCTTCGCTGACAATTGCGTGTCCTTCGTTATAGAGCTTGGCACTGGCGATGTCATGGCCGAAGGAGGTTGTATGCTGGGTGGAAAGTTTCAAGTCGGGTTTGGACTTGTAGATGACTTGAGTTGCGTCTTGGAAGGTTGAAGCTCCGGTTTCGTCAATCCATTTGATATGTTCAAAGAAGGGGATGTTTGAGTTTTCCAACCAGGTGAATAGTATTGAGTCTTGATCTATGCTGATGGAATTAATGAATATGTTTGAATCCTGGGGAGATTTGATTTCTTCCTCTGGACGAGATAATCTGATGGTGGAGTTTGATGGTCGAGAAACGGAGTGGGCTTGTTGTCTCTTCTTTTTCTTCATTGGAGTGCCAGTCGCTGATCCTGGTGCTGGAGCTTCCAGTAATGGATTATTGAATATTTCTAAATTTCCACTTTCATTTATAACTGATAATACACTGCTATTGTCCTTGATTCCGATACTGAGGTTAACCACTGCTGACAGGGCAACAAACACTGCCTTGGGTGATAATTTTCCCACCTGATATAAATTTATAAATCTATCTCCCTTTGCACTTGTCAAGAATGAATCATTTCCGACGGCAATGATCGAATTAATAGGTTGGATATGACCCGGGAAGGTTTTTATAATTTGTCTATTTTCAATATCGAATAAATAAACTGAATGAGATCCCAACAATAAATGATTCTTACCACTATATTCAACACTTGAGATACGATTTATCGATTCGATATTTTCCATATATTCTCCAATCTTGAACAGTTGAACCAAACTATATGAGTTCAAATCCCACTGGAATATGTTTCCTTCAATATCACTTGCCCATCCAGTATGATTACCATCAAAGTAAAAATCAGTTATTTCAACATTAAAACTACTAGTTAATTCACTGATGATTTCATTAGTTTGGGGTGAGTAGATGAGTACGCTTCCTTTGGTTAAGCAGATTGCTAATAGTTGTAATGATTCTAAAGAAGGTATCCATGATAAGTTGGAAACTTTGCATGATTTGTCTAAATTGAATGAAGTGTTTAATGATGCTTGTGATGGGTTAATCGATTGGACTTTTATTTGATGAGTGTCTAAGGCAACTATAGCAGTTGCTAAGTAGCTGTTTGAAGGATCAAACTTGCTAACTAAGATTGGTCCTGTTGATGTCATAGCTATTTGGTAGTTGGCGACAGAGACAGTTGTTGAACTAGTGATGCAAGTGATTACTTAAGTGAGATGAGCTTCTCGGAAATTTTTTTAATATTTTTTTTTTTCAGATTTGAGAATTGTCGTAGCATTCTACATTGTCGCGACACACACTCCAAACAGTAAATCTAACAGTATAAATTATTAATAAACTATAAATCTAGCCTCTTTTACACCATACAGAATACACAAATAACTCCACATACTTTTTATCTCCTCCTACGTTTAATTTCAGGAGCATTGTCGTCACCTCCTTCTTCAGAATTCGATTTCACATCTTCGTCATGTTCACTCTGGTCACCATTACTTCCACCATTGTCCGAAGCACTGGGAATATTTATCCCACCTCGAGATTGTCGTCTCTTAAGTAAACTCGGTAATGAGGTTGTACTTGGATTAGCCGAGGTTCCTGAGGATACTTCCGAATCTGCATCGTCATCATTATCGCCTTCCAAATATGGCGGATGTTCAATTTGTTCTTCGGTATCTTTGATTAATTGTTCGTACTCTTCTTTTTTCATTTTACCTTCTTTCATCAATTTCTTGAACAATTCACTCTCTGGAGTTATTTTATGATGAGAAGATGGATGCGTAGTTGGTTTGGGACTCTTTGTTCGCATCAAGGCGATTTCTTGCTTTGTTGGCATTCTTGAAGCACTCCCTTGTTGATGGATTGTATGTGATTTCGAACTACTAGAAGACGGTGTTACTGGTGGCGCACCAAATGTAATTTCACTAATATTCAAATTTCGACTTGGATCTACTCCCTTCTCTTTCAATTTTCGTAAACTTTCTTCACCTTGAGTATCCTGTTGTATTTCTGGTAAAATTTCACCACATTTCAACGCTGCTGCATCTTGAGAAGTATATTCCTTAGCATGGGCAATTCTGCTATGATTAAGGAATCCTTGTGCTGACGAAAAGTTGCTTCGAAGACAATCAGGGCACTTTAATCTCACTACAACTCCATCAGTTCTTCTGTACAAACATCCCAAAGCCTTTTGGAAATTGTATGATGGATAGGTCAGTGGCGAATAGGTTGATTGAGATCCAGTTGGCGTCAATTGGAACGCCCCAGACGGCCTTAGTGAAGACGTAGTTGATCTAGTTCGATATGTATGCCCTGCTGAGGCAGGAGATCCCACTCCCGCAGTGCCCATTCCAAGTTGCAAATGGTCTTGCATACGAGGTCCTCCCAATTGCGGTGTCAGGAGTAACTGTTGATTTTGCTGATGTTGACCTTGTTCTTGAAGTTGTTTCATGTTTTCATAAGTGGCTGATAATGATTTGTTCAAAATATTAAAATATTTTGCTGTCAACTCATTTGGTTCATTGGGTAATTTGATATCATTGGGAATTTCAAAGAATTTGCGTAAAAGTAACATTTGTGATTCTATTTTACTAATTTCTTGATTAGTAAGATTCAATTCTTTGTGCTTTAGTTGGATTTCCAAGTCGAGTTGAGTGGTTATAATTTCCTTTAGTTTCTCAAGCGGTATGTCTCTGAGTCGTTTAAGTATTATCTCTTGCTGACTCTCAGGTATTACATCATTCTGTTGGTCCGCGGACTCTGAAGTGGTTGTTGTCTCCGAAGTGTTGTCGTTGGCAGCACTTGCAGTTGTTGTTGTTGTTGTTTCTGCTGTAGTGTTGGGTGAGATATTTCCCGACGGCGAGCTTTTAGTACTTTCCAATTCCGCGTGCAGTATACCATCATTCACGTCACTCTGTTTGATATCTTTAGGTGAAGCAGTCTCCATGGTTTACTTTATAAATGAAAGATTGTTGGATATCCCTGGTTAAAGAATAGTTAACGAAATATTGTAAACTCTATTCAAACAAATTGTGATTAAAATAAATTTGGTGTGTTCCTGCATATAAAAGTTGCACGTGATACACACCAATCCCCAAATGGTAAACCTTAACTTTACCTATGATTACACCACCATAATCATTTCCAATTAGTTTACCTACAATGGTTTATCTGGTAGGTCACTCGATTGAATGTCAATGGTCGATTTTATTGCATACAAAATCTAAGAAGTGCAATTGTCATATTGAACAGACAGACTAGTTTGTTACATGGTCTTCTTATGTATAACTGACCTGACTAATCAATCATTATCAGCACTGCACCAAAAGGCCACTAGTACAAGACCACAAATGCAAACCGCTTTCCCGCAAGTTGTTTGTAGAAGCAGATTGGTAGGATGCCTTTTTCCAAAGCACAATGTCTTCTTGTTCCTTCCAAATCTGGGCGACCACACAAAAGATGCATATTCCTCGTGGTCAACTTGATCCGTTCATGTCCGATTTCCGATTCATTATATTCATACACACAATTACACAATGGTTCATAGTCAGATCATGATTGGTCGGGTAAGTATATTCCCCACGATTGATTCAAGAAAACAATGAGTATAAGAATACAAAACCACAACTCCGCAGATTTGTTCTCTCGGCCCCACACAAACAAATCCCGCCACCACCACCACCACTCATCTCTATCTTGACGTCACTCCCCCCACCACAACCTCCACCACCACATTCGATTATTCAACCCAACTTGAAAATTCCAGCCCATTTTATTCCCTTGTCTTTATTTCAATTGCAATTGGGAAGTATAGTTTAATCCAAAATCAACCAAGGAATGTTCAAAAGAGCTCTTATCAATGCCCGTCCAGCGTTGAGACAACTAAGAACGCGCAGTTCGAGGTTTTACTCATCATCATCAACAACCACGAATGCCTCATTCAATCCTGCCTTTGTGTTTATCGGCGGATCACTCTTTGGTGGTTATTTTAGTTATCAGTTCCTTTCCAAATCTCAATCAACAAGTTCCGAGAAGAAAGCATCTCCACCTGTATCAGAATCAGACGATTCCTCAACATTGCCATTGGATAAGCTCTCTTCCCCTGTATACTGTACTGATGAACAATTAGAACAAGGAATTTCTGAAATTAGAGAATTGTTCAAAAGAAATAATGCTCCAGACTCAACGATTGATGAAAGTCTATTAATCAATAACTCTCAGGAAGAGTTGGATTCTCATTCCGATACTTATTTCAACTCCCATCATCCACGAGCTGATGAACGACCAAAGTATGTAGTTTTCCCAAGAACCACTGCGGAAGTATCCGAAATCATGAAGATTTGTCACAAGTATAACATTCCGGTTGTACCTATTAGTGGTAAATCATCACTTGAAGGTCATTTCATTCCTACCAGAGGAGGAATCTCACTTGATGTATCCAACTTGAGTGAGATTTTGAAATTAAATCAAACTGACTTGGATATTACAGTACAAGCTGGTGTTGGATGGGAAGAATTGGCTGATTATTTAGATGAATATAATTTATTATTCAGTTCTGATCCGGGTCCTGGTGCAACCATTTCTGGTATTTGTGCAAATAACGCCAGTGGAACCAATGCTAGTAGATATGGTGAAACTTACAAGAATGTGCTCAATTTAACAGTTGTGTTGGCTGATGGAACTATTGTCAAGACTAAACAACGTCCAAGAAAGTCAAGTGCAGGATACAATTTGAATTCATTATTTGTCGGGAGTGAAGGAACTTTGGGTATTATCACTGAAGCAACATTAAGATTACATGTCAAACCAAAAGAAGAATCCGTCATTGTTGTTCCATTTAAGACAATCAGAGACGCGGCCAATGCAGTGAATGACATTTTATTGACCGGTATCCAAATGAATGCGATTGAGTTATTAGACGATAAGATGATGAAGGTGGTTAATCTCAGTGGTGAAACCACCCGGAAATGGACCAAAATGCCCACTTTGTTTTTAAAAGTTGGTGGTCCAAATATGCATGTCATTGATGGAACCATCACCCAATTGAAATCAATCGCGGCCAAAAACAACAATCTCGATTTCCAATTTGCTTCTTCTGATGATGAAAAGACTGAGTTATGGTCAGCTAGAAAAGTCGCATTATGGTCAACTATCAACCATGGGAAAACCATCAACCCATCTATGCAATTATGGACCACTGATGCTGCTGTGCCCATCTCTCGCTTACCGCAATTCTTAGCCGAGACCAAACAAGACATAGATTCTCATGGATTGAAGAATACTTTGGTAGCTCATATTGGTGATGGGAATGCCCATAGTTTTATCTTGTACACCCCTGAAGAGAGAGCTATTGCCGAGAAGGTGGTCAATAATATGGTTCAACGTGCCGTGAAGTACGAAGGTACATGTACTGGAGAACATGGGATTGGGTTTGGAAAAAGACAATTTTTGTTGGAAGAAGTTGGAACCGTGCCGGTTGATTTAATGAGAAAGATTAAGTTAGCTTTGGATCCAAAGAGGATTTTAAACCCTGATAAAGTGTTTAAGATTGATCCTAATGAAAGACCAGAGCATTAGAATTTGATTGTTTAGACCTTGTTTGTAGTGTAAGTTTTAAAATTCAATGTGGAAATAATTCTATAATCGACCGTAGGTGTTCTATTAAATTTATTGCAAACAAGGTAACCCACCAACCAATCTGTTTAAAGCCAGTAGTTCCTGTTTTGGATGTACCTACCCAATGTCTATAGATAACTCACAATGTCTCTCAATGTCGTTAAAATAATGTCGTTCTTCCAATCCTCCATCAATTTTATTTACGCGTGTCACCTCTCGAAATCACGTAAATCGATTTCATCATCACCTTTCCTTTGCAAAAGTACGAAACCACACAACAACCAATGCGCCATACTACATCACCGGAGTCTTCTCCAGACATTCCCTTAGCTACAATCGCGCGAATTTTTCGCGAAGTATCATTCAAGAATCCATCGACGAGAATCACAATGTCAACATTGGAATTATCATCTGAATACATTCGACTTTTCCTCAATGAAGCCATCATTAGATCTAATGAAGAAAGACTCAGACAGGTGTCTACGATTATTCCTGGTAGTGCGAATGGACCATCGACGCAATATCCCACAATGGATGAATTGGAAGATATGCCGACTACCAATGACCAAATAGATGATGATGATGATGATGTAGATGAAGATGAATATATTCTTGATCAAGAATCAAATACGCAGAGACAAATCGAACAAGCAAATATGAATAGCGAGTCGAGGAGAAATGATACATTAGATACAACGCATTTAGCAAAAGTTGCTGGGGTACTTGTATTAGATTTCTGAGAAAGAACTGATGACGCGACCTAAATCGGCTACATTCCAGTATCCCAAGGATAGATTCTTTTCCTTGGTTATGCCTTGTAATGTTTCTGGAAGGGCGCTCTTCATGGATATGTAGATTGGTAGTCGGAAATTAAATTCCCTTGACTGAGGTTGCTGTTGTGGTGTTGGTGATGGACCAGGTTTTTCAGATGACGTTTCAGTATCATTGGGAGATATCTTAATAAGGATGGGGATAGAATACCAATTGACTCCCTTTTCAATATATGCATTCAAATTTTCTTCAATTTCAGTATTGGGAGGTAGGGGGTTATACAAAACATCCCCCTTTCGAAGAATTAATTCTGCCTTTGACTTGGGTGCATTTATATTTAACAATGCGGTTGGGATGGTTTTCACGAGGTTAGGAGTAGTTGGTCCTAGTATAAACTCATTCATGGGTATAGTGGATGATACTTTCACTTCCCCTTCTATTTCAAATGTGCTAGGGACACTTATAGTTAAGTTCATTTTAATTGACATTGGATTTATAAAGTGTAATAATAGAATTTGTGATGATTTCCAAGTTTTAGTTTCATATTTATTGAACTTGTGGGGATGATTTAAAAGACTGGATATAAATACATTGGGCATATAGTCAATGGCATGTAATTTTACCATGAATTTATTCAATGTTGGCGGGGTTCCCCTTTCAACAAGCGGTGATAATAGTAAAGTATTACAATCTAGACATCGCAATGTTTTCTTTGTAGTTAATTTCTTTGCAATGGGATATTTCTTTATCGGTTTAACTTCGATTGGAAACTGTTGTTGTTGATTTATGTCGGTTTTCTTCATCATTAATTCAAGATTCTTTGTAATTCGCGGGTCCTCCGGTTTCTTAAATGTAAACGAATCACTATTCAAAACTCCTTGTTTTATCTCATTACACAATCGATGGAAATCATCAGGATTAGCCTCTTTGTCATCCCGAATTATCAGATGTAACGCTTTCGGTTTATAAACCACCCCGGTGTTATAAACATATGAACAAAAATTACACTTAAATTTAAACGACTTGCCATTATTGCCGTGATCAGATAGGGTAATCTTTAAATTGGAAGTGCATTCAGGACACGTAAAGCAATTCTTCAAACATTTATTAATCGGTTTATTTGTATAGTTGGTCAAACAATTGGAACAGAATTGATAATCAA
>JAKUCC010000218.1:0-16199 GCA_030563365.1 Hemisphaericaspora xylanilytica | reverse complement strand
CCTATTTCAATGGGCATTATATCCCACTTCAACAACCAATCCACGAATGACAGGATGGTTCAATCATATGCTGCAAGCTTCCCTAGAGGCGAAATATTATTTCATCATTTCATTCATGCATTCCCGTATTTTCTCCGTGATGTATATCTCGGTCCGTAATTCCTAATTAGGAAACACCGTAACCAGTGTTTCATTTTTCGTACTTTGTTTTCAAAAGCAATTCATCTATTTTTATTCTATTCTTAGTGGGGTAAGTGGGAGGCCAGCCAAAAGAAAAAGAAAGTCGACTATGGCAAAGCTTGCAAGATTGGCAAAGCATAAAGTGTGACCAATTAAGCTGGTAATTCAGCCCCTACTATGTCAGACATATATCTACCCCTAAGCACTAGAAGTTTCTGATGCGTTGTCATCCCTAATGGATTCCGACATAAACGCTAGGAACCAAGTTTTACTTGCAGTAACTTCCTGCAAACCGCAAATTGTGGGTGCAAAAAAACGACGCTCAAAAAAATATCATTTTCTTCAAAACTATAAACCTTATTTATCCTCTACTTAATTGTGGATCAACGCAAACTTTCATATACTGATCAACAACTTGGCTATCGAATATAAACCCAGTCAAATTACCAAGTACAGACTCAATTAACTCGTCATTGAATTTCAAGTTCGAAGTAATTAAAATCTCCTGATTTTCGCTACTCCCATCAACCTGTAAAAATTCAAATAAATCCCACACCTTTTCAATATACCTCACAAAGTTATCCTGGGAACCGAAATAAAAGTTCATTAATATTTCCCAATTTTCTTCGCGGATTATCGATTTTAGAAACAGAAACAAGTTTGTCAACAGGTTATGGTTCAATATAACGGTATTGTCTATTGGTGAAGATCCCAATGGTTGCAAAGGTGCGTCAAGGATTGTGTACATTTCAATGATTAATTCATAAGTTAAATGATAAAATCGTAAATGATTTAACTTATTTCTAAATTTTAAGATTTTGCTTGCAGTTATTCTAAATTGATGTAGTATAATGTCATAAAAGCGAACAAGGTTGATCTTATAATTTCTCGATAGATTAAGCCAATTCTTCAATATAATTAAAAAGACTCCTTGATAAATCAAACATTGATGAAAATTCCTAATATAATAAAGCGGGTATTTGTCATGCAAAATCCACAACAATTGTCCCTGAACATGGTCATCCACTATATTGAAATGATTAAACAAATTAATCATGGTGGTGAAGTAGGAAAAATATCTTAAACTTGGGAAATACTTGGATTCAATTCGAATGAATGCTAACCATCTAATAAACAATACCAAGATTTGTTGATTCTTAATCACTAATTCCAAATCGTTATCTGTAATAGTTATATTACCTCCCATCCGTATTTTACGAGAGAATTCTTGCAAATCTCTCTCAAGCACTTCTGCAACATTACTATACAACAGCAAATAAGTACTAATGATATCTCGTACCGAACTGGTATATTTCTTCGTTTGCCTATAATACAATCCCCAAAGTGTAACAGAAAACCTGTTTAATGGTTTGGTTTCATTAGGATAAATAATCGATAATAGTTTTTCATGAGGTATTATTGTATTTTTTAATTGATTTGACACAAGCAAGGAACCCTTGAATTGGAAAAATGTAAATTCAATTTCAATTAATTTTATTTGGATCCAGTATTTGGCCAATAAGATGAATTCTTTACTGGTAGGATATTGTAAATTTTCGCTATCATCTGGCAGTTGCGATACTTTCGATTGTTCTGAAGACTTATTTTCATGTTCATGTTCACTCTCAGCGTCATCCTCATCATCATTATCATCAGGTGTCAGTTCCCGGTCGGGGTCTTCCAATAATTCAACAAAGTCATTATTGAGAACAATATAATTTAATAAATTGTTAAATTCCAAATAATTATTGACAATTGAATGACTAAAGTTATAATAATTCTTTATTATTAAGTACCAATCAAATAAATATATTATGTCAGTCAAACTATCATATGATAATACTTTCAATTTAATGAACTTACTGGTCTTAATCCAATCATTTATAATATCTTCCTTTGGTTTAAAAATTGTTGTTTCGAGTAGGAAATTTTTTAAATCATCAAACTCACGCAAGTAAAACCCATTGACCATAATTAAAAACATTAATGATAAATGCCTCAATTCAATCTTATTAAATGATACCGAGCTGGTCAAGCTCATTTGGTCATTGATATTTAGTATTCGATTGTAAATTAATCTCGATTGCAACTTCATCTCCGACAAGTCTTGTAAATCAGCAATAACTCCGCTCAACGACGACTTATAACCTTCGAATAGCTGTTCGAAAATAAGGAAATTGTTTGGCAATAACCGTTTAATTCTTCTAATATCCACCATAGTTAATTCGTATAATTTCAAGCTATCCTGGTAGAGGAGCCTATCAAGAAGATTACCATCATTTACGTCATTCCCACTCTCGGGGTGCTGTTGTTGCACCTGCAGTGACAGCGGCGATAGTTCCTGTCCGAATTGAGAAGTTATGAATGCAATGGGTGGTTTGCCTTGATTATTTATGGGTTCCGGATGTAAACGAGATTGACTGGGATTATGATCAATGGTAAAGCTTCTCTTTTTCTTTTTACCAGCGGGATCTTTTGTGACATTTTGAAAGGTATTGATTAAAACTGGTATATCTCGAGTATAATTAAACGTTTGAACCAATGCTGCCTCATTTCCCAGGGTGTTAACACTAGATCCTGCACTAGTTAATTTCATTTTTTTAATATTAGTCCGACTTTTCCGTTGTTTTATTTTGTTCAATTCTTCTTGTGATGGAGGTTGAGGTGGTTGAATCATACACCTTCCAATACGCTTAAATTTCTTACATGATGAACAAGGGATTTGTAAGTCACATTTGATCTTTAATAGCTTGCATGGACCACAGCTGTAACTTCTTCTTTGTCGCTTTGGTTTTCCGGTAATTGCATCAGTGCTTGAAGTCGAAGTTGGATCAACCGGAGTGGCCGACATGTTCAAGGAAAACGATTGTACTGCGGTTGATAAATTCGGGACCAGATGGTCAGTTGGCGGTGATGTGGAATCAAATGACGGTGAATGATGGTCGAAAGTGGATTCTCGTGAAGTTTCCATTGTATTGGTATTGCAACTACTGTTTGAGGTTTAAATAAAACACGAAACTTTGCTTTGCTACTCAGCTCAATGAATGAACGATATACACAGTCTAAACTCTTTGCTCAGTAATAGTTACGATGACTCTCCTTGTAAAACAGAAAGGCGATCTCTGTTTCTTAAACCATATACTGGAAATAGTAGAAATGGATAGAATCGGTTAAATAGTTGTAAACCCAAAGTAGAAATTAAAAAAAAATTGGTTAACAGCGACAGACAGACAGACAAAAACAAGCATTCAGACATTCAGACAGTCAGACAGAGAGAGAACTACCGAGACTCAAAAAAAAAAAAAATAACGAATTGCCTTTGTTTTCTCAAAAATAAAAATAAAAAAACTCACAATAGAAAATACCATCAGGGAAACAACCAAAAGTTAACCACAAAAACCAACCATATCAATCGATCACATGGTTTCAGTTCCATCAGCTATTTAATAATTACCCATTTAGTTACATCACCAGATACACCTCTAGCACATCAAAATATTTTGGATTTACTGTTTAGGTCAATTTAAGTATATTGTTACCGTTTTATAACCTGGGACTATGTGTGCAACTTAAGCCTGCATACGAGCCAAGTGCGTAAAACCAGGCGAAATCTAATCATCGGATTTATCGAAATAATCAGTATTCAATATCTCCGCTGCAGGGAAACTGAAATCCCAACAAATCCTGGAATTCGATTTGCAATCAAAGCGTACTTACTATGGGCAACCACAAAATCAATCCCAATAATAATTGACGACTATCTCTACTTATAAAGAGAAAATTGAGTATTATTGCTAACCATTTTTCTAGGACATCCCCTTTTCATGGGGAGACATAATTAGGGATTTGATTCTTCCGTTAAAGGGGATAGTCGAAATTTCACATGGAAATACAACGTTTGAATGATTACGGATTCCATAGTGAACCTTAACAAATCATTTTGATCATTCCTGGGAAGTTTATCTCCCATATAACTCTTCGATTCCTAACCCCGTTTATGATCACCAAACTACAAATTGGACACAAACGTATTTCCGCATAATGTTTTTCCGACTAGCCAAAAGCTCGCCATGTCTAAGCGCACGTTTCCACAAGTTTACACCAAAAACAACCGATACAAGCTAACGATATTCGTTTTCTCTCCCAATTTTTCACGTTTTTGATTCCGATGAGAATGATAAACCTATGCAACATAAGATTTCCTGATTATATTTTGTGGAATGTCATCAGTTGCAGCGGGGTACTACTTTAATTAAACTTGGCTCTATACTAAATGAAATCTCCTCGTTGTGAAGTTATAGTTAGAATACTATACCGGTCTCGCGATCTAGTATCATGGTGTTGAAATAAGCATATGATCTGAACTATGATCAAGGCAAATGAAATAACATCTGGTAACCCAAATTTGGCTTGTTTTCCCTTGAAATAATACCAAATGTAAAAAAGAGGATTTCTACTGTGTCTATGCTTACATAAAAAAGTTATTGACACGGACTTATAATATCTGTTTGCGAGAACTGCAATATCCCTATGTCCCTGGTTTTAGAGCCTCTAGATTATCAGTTGGCAGGTTTGAAAAGGGGACATTTGAGCTACCAAGTGTGTTTTCTGAACTCAGTATAAAATATTCCAATATTCGCAGAATCATTGGCAATGATGTTATTATTCGTCTCTTGCAAACAGTTAGCCACCCTATGTCATTGGAAAGTCGCCTTCTGTAATTTCCTTGCTTGAGGAAATCCTTTGGTAAATTAGATTGTGGACAGTGAGATGAGATGGGAAGAAAAAAAATACAATAGAAAATAATCATCACTCTACATCAACCACAACTAACACGATACACACACAAATCTACCAATAATGAAGATAAAAACAATCAGTAGATCGTTAGATACATATGTCCCAGTTAGGAACACTCAAGAGTCAGCCCTCCCACGTAATTTAAACCCGGCGTTACACCCGTTTGAACGTGCGCGTGAATATACTAAAGCGTTAACTGCCACCAAAATGGAACGAATGTTTGCTCAACCATTCATCGGCCAATTAGGTGATGGTCATCGTGATGGGGTATATGTATTAGCCAAGAACTTCAAGTCCACTAATCAAATGGCCAGTGGATCTGGTGACGGGGTTATCAAATATTGGAACTTGACAAGCAGGTTAGAAACTGTAAGTTTTAAAGCCCATTATGGGATGGTTAGTGGACTTTGTGTTACCCCTAAGGGTGACACTATGTTGAGTTGTGGTGATGACAAGACTATTAAGTTATGGTCTGTTCACAGTGAAGAGTTTGATCACACAGTTTCTGATGATGAAGTTTATACTAGTAAGCAGCAGGGATTAGTCAAGTCATTCTTAGGAGAACATGCCTTTAAAGGAATAGATCATCATCGTGAAGATGATTTGTTTGTCACTGGTGGTGCAACTATTCAATTATGGGACATTAATCGTTCAAAATATATTTCCGATTTATCATGGGGTGCTGATAACGTCAACACGGTTAAGTTCAATAAAACCGAAACTAATATTATCGCTTCGGCGGGGTCGGATAACTCCATTGTATTATATGATATCAGAACAAATTCCCCAATCCAAAAAGTCGTCACTTCGTTAAGAACAAATTGTATCAGTTGGAATCCAATGGAGGCATTTAATTTCGTTACTGGGAGTGATGATCATAATGCATACCTTTGGGATATGAGAAATTTAACCAAATCATTAAACGTTTATAAAGATCATGTCGCAGCAATCATGGATGTTGATTTCTCCCCAACTGGTGAAGAATTAGTAACAGGATCTTACGATAAGACAATTCGAATTTTCAAAACAAGACTGGGTCATTCCCGAGATATTTATCATACATCAAGAATGCAAAGAATTTTCAGTATTAAGTTTAGTACTGATGCGAGATATATTTTGAGTGGATCCGATGATACCAACGTTAGAATCTGGAGAACTAATGCTTCGGATAGAGCTAATATCAAGTCAGCAAGACAGAGATCTAAATTAGAATATGATAATGCATTGAAGGAAAGATTCAAGCATATGCCAGAAATTAAGCGTATTGCAAGACATCGTCATGTCCCTAAGGTTGTTAAGAAGGCACAAGAAATTAAACGTATAGAGATTGAAAGCATCAAGCGCAGAGAAGAAAACGAGAGAAAGCATAGTAAAAAGGGAAGCAAGCCTTATGTTCCAGAGAGGCAGAAGCACGTTAGAGGTACTGCATTGCAATAGCGGATTCGAACATTGTGTAATTAATAATAAACAAGGAAATTGTAAGAACTGTATAGATAAGTATTGTAGATACGGAATCACCCAAAAAGATATCACATTGATTTCGGTGAATTCACGTTTCCCGATTTGGTTCTGTAGGCTGGTTATCCTATTAGGGAATCCGGTCTTGCCGACCGGTACCTTGAAAGAGGGGACGGAGGCGAATTATTGCATGTATTGTCGATCCAAGAATAGCCTATTGTCTCATTGGCTCACAATTGGGAGGCCTCTTTCATCAATCGGTGACCAAACTTTAAGACTCGGTTACCTTAAATGAAAATGTGAAATGAGATTTACGCACAATGCAGAAGTTGTAAAAATGTAGTTTCTCAATTTCCTCTTTGGTTTAGATATACAGAAGGTTATATTCATCGCTGCGCTGCCAAAGCTTTGGGTTGGACTGATCCCAGCTGGAATAATTTGGGAGCTTGAACTTGAGCGTCGATAATCATTTACGCTTGAGAGAATTATCTCAAGGCAACCCAACAAAAGGAACTATGATCACCAGGAAATGTTCACAATTAATAATCCCCATACACCAGCATCACAGTATCAAACTTCCAATTTTCTTAAGAAATACCGAACTTTATAAAGCAGCAAACAATATAACCGCAACTCTAATAGTGCGTTGGATACGGTCTGGAGGGAGAGATTATGTGCAGGAAATGCAAGTGATGCAAGATGTGAGCTACTCGACTCTGTTCTTGGGGTAGTACTCGCTGATGCCCCCCTACCTTGACGAGTCATTACCAATTCATCTTAGGAATATTTTCTTCAACCCCAGAACGAAGCGAAGTATACTAAAGTGGACCAATCTAATGAAGGAACCAACAAGAAGTGATGAACCAACCCCCAAAAATCACGTGACAGGAATTTGTTGCATCTTAGACTTTAACATAGAAAGCGCAAATGGTTTAGTGGTAAAATCCAACGTTGCCATCGTTGGGCCCCCGGTTCGATTCCGGGTTTGCGCAGTTCTTTTTGGTTCCTGATGGTATTTTTGTGTTGTAGTTTTGACATAGGTTAACTGCAAAATATGAGTAACTTTGTGGGACCGGAAATAATAGGTTCCATCAAATAAAACTGAGAACCGATTTGTTCATTCTTTTCCCCAAAGTGTGGGAATCATTTATTTTGGGAAAAGAACAAGGTTTTGCTTTTTCACGTATTCAAAGAAGTGTGAATTGTAAACCTGGAGTACTCGATTTTATGAATGAGTCAAGAGACTGGGAAGGAATGGAAATCCTTGGAGCCATCTACAGCGCTTAAATATTTGATGAAGTTTTGTTCAAAGAAGTGAATAACCGAAAACCACATGAATCATATACATATTTTTTCCTACTTCGGTTGTATTGGTATGCTACGGTTACAGCCAGCATGTCGGTGAAATAATGTTGAAAATCCATAGACTGTAGTGAAGGCATTGAAGTATGCAGAGATATTCTAGAATTGAAGTTGCGTTCAACATTGTTGAAAAAAAAGATGCCAAAACGAAATAGTATTGATTGGCCTGCTTATGCGATCAATGGATCAACGAAAACTGAAGGCTACGCCAAAGCGATTCTACAGTGTTGTTTGATTGGATGACGACAACATCAAGAATAATCTGACGCTAGAAATACTCATCAAAATAAACATGCTAAAGAGATGTCTGGTTCTAAATCTTTCTCGGTTGTTATTCAACAAATCAAGCTTTATGCACTAACTTACGTTACAAAATATCCTTGAAAATTAGAATTAACATTAATTATGCTTAGTATTCTCAAGGGGATTGAGTTTTCAATTAATTGCATCACTATGAGTTCATATCAAAACGGACTTGAGAAGGTTTATTCGATTTCCTACTAAAATTCGTCTGACAATACCTGAACCAATTCTTTCACAAACAGATATCATTTGAAACAGATAGAAATTGAACGCTTTGAATACCCATACCGTATAGACTGCCGCTGAACGTTCCCGCTGCGCTGATAGTGCTCCAACTATTTGAGAATTGGTTGCAAAAATTCAACCACCAGGAAATGTCGGGTTAAAATACGACATCTACTCTTCACTAATTTTGTAACGACATTTTCCATCGCCTATTGAAAAGAAACTTTTACTGAAGTCTCATTATCATTGAAGTCCCCTAGACCATTCACATACAAACATTTAACCGATTATTCTTGGGATTCCCTGGTGAAGAGCGAAGTGTTTGACAAATTTTCCAAGGTGATTTCAAACCAAAGAAGCATACGGAGGGTAATTGTATACTCCAAATCCATCAACAAGTTCATTTCCCAGAGAAGATATACTGAACAAGCATCGTCTATGAAAGAAGGTCAGATTTCAGCAGGAAGTGAATTTGCTTTCGCAACAGTAAATCACTTGACAAATGAAACAACTCGGCCATTGGTCACCCTTTCCACGCCCAGTGGTGGTAGATATCTCTTTGGGAAAATGTGCGAAGGATCACAACGATTGATGGGCAGTTATAAACTTCGGTATGGGAATTTACGAGGACTATTCATGTCGGGAACAATTAATTCATGGGATGATATTGGTGGTCTTCCCGGGTTTTTCTTGACTGTTTCCGATGCCAACAAGAAGAACATTAACGTGATGGGTAATCGAGAGTTGATTACATATATTATTGCTACTTGGAGACAATTTGTGTTTAGAAAGGGTATCAAAATTCATGCTGCTGAACCAGAAACAGGTCCAATACATGCAGACAAAGAGGTAAATGTCTTCCATATCAAAATCCCTAGAGAGGAACCTTCACACACTATCCATAGGGCAACACTAAAGGAACATCAGAGTGCATTGGAAAAGCTTATTTCATTGATGTTTCCATTGGATACTAGTGTTGTTAATAGTAAAGATCCTGATTCATACAAGAACTTGGTCCCAAATCTCCATCAATTTGTTAAGTTACCACCAGCACCTGAGGCATATCAATCACAAGAGTCATACTCATATTTGGTTAGAATTTTGCCATCCCCGGGGAAATTCGATGTTAAAAGAGCAATTGCGCTTGGTTTGAAGCCAGGTCCAGTGTTTAGACAATTACAATTTGGGAATGCTGTCCAGAATGAAAATGGAGATACCATCTATCCTAATCAAGTCTTGGGGGAAACCCGGACATTCCAAAAAGTTTTAATTATTGATATCCCAAACAATTCATACTATAAGAATACAATTAAATCAGAAGAATGGTTCAGAAAGGACGACGAAAGAGGACATGAAGAGATTGGTTTAGTTTATCACTTCTTGGGAAATGATGTTGATTTTAATTTGGAAAAGTATACTTCCGACTTTTTGAACAAGTTTCCTTCAGAAACTCGACATGTGATCAGTCATGTATCAATGACAAACAACACTCTTTTGAATGTTCGCTCAGTACATAATAATCTCATTTTGAAATCAGTGATGGATGAAAATTACAATATTCCAGACCTGGAGGCTTATCAACCATTGGATCCAAATGATAGAATAACACGACTCCACAGTCTTCAAAAGTTCAATATAAGGTATGAAGGAATTGCCCCTAATTATTCATCAATCATCCAAAAGGGAAATCAAGAAATTTATGAACAGGAAGTTGTTCCGGTACTTCAAGATAAACTTCCAATGAAACCTTATTCCGAATTTGAAAGTACCAAAGTAAATTTCAACGCTGATAAGAACCAACCGCTCAAAGATCAAGTTCATATCATGACTATAGGTACAGGTTCCTCATTACCCACTATAGCCAGAAATGTAATTGCTAACATGGTTCGTATTCCATACCAAAAGGAGAAAGGTGGCGATGTTTCGTATAGAAGCGTTTTATTGGATGGGGGTGAAAATACTCTTGGGAATCTCAAAAGAATGGTTGACTCGCAACAGTTGGAGCAATTGTTTAAGGAATTATCATTGATCTTTTTAAGTCATTTACATGCAGATCATCATCTAGGTATTGCGTCGATGATTAACAAGTGGTTTGAAGTGAACCACGGAAATGACGACGCAAGATTACATTTGATTGCCCCGCATGATTATATTGCGTTTATCAACGACTGGTATTCATTGGAAAAGAACTATAACAAATTTTATAACGCTGGTAAACTTTGTATATTTAATGTTGAAGAATTTTTCCGTAATCTGGTAGGATGTTACAAACAAATTGACTTGCAAGAATTTGAAAGGAAGTATGATTATAATGACTGTCGGATTCCTCCAAAAGTTCCCGTTGAGGCGGATCCTGGAAAAATTAACGAAATGTATAAATATATCGGATTGAATGAGGTGAAGTTCGTCAGAGCATTACATTGTCCATTTTCCTATAGTTCAATTATGGATTATAAGCTTAGCGAATATCAAAATTTCGTGGTATCTTATTCCGGAGATACTAGACCAAATCCAGCATTCTCCAAGGTAGGACACGGTAGTGATTTATTGATCCATGAAGCAACTTTTGGTAATGATTTTGCCAAAGACGCGGTCGAGAAGAAACATTCCACGATGATTGAAGCGATCTATACTGGACTTCGAATGAATTGTTCCAAGTTGATCCTTACCCATTTCAGTTCAAGGTTCGCGAATAGCAACAATTCGATTCAGAGATGCAAAATGAGTGAGGCGGTGCATCATGTGAATGAATACTTGAAGAACGAAAACTCTCAGCCTAATATTTTTGATTTTGACGTTACCCAGAATCCTGCAAAGTCCCGCAAGACATATGAGAATTTAGATATGTGTTTTGCCTATGATTTAATGAATGTAAAGTTTGGTGATATCCATTTACAAGAACAGCATTGGGATATATTTAATGAGATCTTTATTCCGGGTATGAATGAACGAGAAGCCGACGAAACTTTTGAAGAGGAAGGTTTGCCTTCAAAAGAATTACCTGCCAAAAGAAGGAAAATTGTCAATGAATGGTATTGATGCGTAGCTGCCACTTGTAAATAAATTAGATAGATATTGTAATAGAAGTGTCCCGTTCTTGCAGTACATGTACCAGATGTAGCATTTGTTTGAATTTCAGGAGGATTAGTTTTGACAATGTCTTCCTCTATTCCACATCCGATTTACGCACTTTGGGGTAAACCATCCAGGAAAAAATTGAATGCATTAACAAGCACTAGACTAAACCAACGTTCCCTCACAAAGATCCCGCCAACATATGATACAAAAGGACAGCTTTCCCTTGGTTCTACAACATAGTTGGATAGCCAATGAAGTCATCCATTCCATCAATTCCACACCATATTCATATAGTATAATCAAGAAAGACTTCCAACCAACATTGTTAATAGTGTCACCAATTCTTCGAATCTGTAAATTCCTCAAAATCACCAAATCAAAAGGCATAACTGCAATACTTGCCGATTCAACCCATCGAATTCTCGCCTATTTCCCATTCGCGCCGACGATTGTTGATTTTGAGAATAGATATCGACAACGAATAACTTTCAACACCATTAATAACCTTATTGATGTAAAAAGGGCCAATTTGCGATTTATAAATCAGAATGAATTAGAGACTGATTATGGATTTAATAATGGGTCAGGGAAGTTATCAATTGCTGTTCTTGAAGTTCTTGAGTTTGAGTTATTCCAGCGGGATCCCTTACTGTTCACGGCGGCAGTTGAAAATGAGGTTAAGTTTGTGTATGACGATGCCCGATATGAAGAAATATGTAAGAGTGATCCAAAATCACAGTTCAATGACTTGATGGAGTGTCTATAGTTGTGCTCTAGTGGATTTCCATTTGTTGGTGTTGATTGCATTGTTTGAGAGGAAGAAAATTGGCAGCATTTTTTGATTGTGAGGAACCAAAGGGACCAAACTGGTAGATACGTTTTTTTTTGCAGCCCAACTTCATATTGCCGTTTTTGACCAGACAAATCTTTAAACTGAACGCACATGTCTACCAATCAAGAAGGTAATAGCAATAACCGTATGGCAGACGAAGTACCTGAATCGCCGGTCGATCATCCCTCAGCCCAAAGTGCTAATTCTCCTAGCCATGAATCACCAAAAAATCGCACTTTAAGCGATGAACTTGTACGTCAATTAGATGAATTGGCTGATAATGCACGCAATTATTCTGACCAGCAACACGAAGGTCAACTTATAAATACAGCTGCTATAACTACTATTCCTCGTCTGAGAGATATCGTATTACCAATTTATAAAGATCCGTTTGCATGTTTCCGAAGATTCTTTACAAGACAGCATCGACACCAGGAAAGACAACCATTACTTCCTGTATACCATGTGGGTCCATCTTCGCCAAACCCATATGCTGGTAATTCGTTGGTTCTGGTTATCCCGAGATGGATTTTGGATTATTTAAGAAGGCAATATCCCAATCCACTTATGTTTCTTTTTGCATTTCTTATTACTACAGTGTTAATCATTGCTTTGCTTGCACTTTTTTTTACAGGGAATCTAAGAATTTTGATAATGCTCACTAAAGAATTAATTTGTCAAATAATTGGCGGTCTCCAATCGGCCAACATGCCATCATTCTGTCATTAATCAGGTTGAAATAATAATGTCCTCTCTATGTTTTCTATAGTTTTTTATAATTATTTTTGCATTAGTGTGTTCCATTAGGTGTTATATACAAGTTTTAAAGGAATAATTAATTAATACATTACTTTTCTCTTCTATCTTTAACCTTCATCTTATTAACATGTTTATGAGTTCTAGTCTTCTTGAACTTCTTAAGACCCCACATGGATTGAGTGTGTTTATTGGATTTAGATTTACCTCTACCACCACCATGAGGATGGTCATGAGCGTTCATAGCCACCCCTCTAGACAATGGTCTGAACCCTCTATACCTTGCTCTACCGGCCTTACCCCACATTGTCAATTGATGTTCTTTATTGGAAACTATACCTAAAGTGGCACAACAACTCATATGAACATAACGATGTTCACCAGAACTTAATTTGATAATAGCTTTCCCGGTTGCAGGATTCTTGGAAAGAATTTTAGCAAACGTACCAGCCGATCTGATTAATTGAGCTCTTCCACCAGGACGTAACCCAACACTATGAACAATAGAACCAACTGGTAACATATGAATAGGTAAACAGTTTCCTCTTTGTAAGGTTCTGGTTGATAATAAGGCATCATCGATTTCACCATTGTTATACTTTTCCATTTCTTGCATGAAATCACGAGGGATACCTGCTCTGAATGATTCAACAACATCACCCGCTCTTAACCCTTGAGTTGCCAAGATGTACGATAAATCCCCAGAAGAATTATGCTTTAATAATGCAATGTGGGCAGATCTATTTGGATCATATTCTATTCTAACCACGGTTTGTTTACCTGGTCTCAAACGGTATGAGTCAAGAAGTCTTACTCTTCTCTTGTGACCACCACCTCTACCACGAACGGTGATTTTACCGGTATTATTTCTACCAGCAGTCATCTTTTTACGCACGGTTAATTCTCGAACCGGTCTTCCTGGGTGCAAATGCTCATGAATTGGTCTAGCAAAATGGGTCGACCCTGGGAAAGCATGACCTCTAGCAATAGTTTTCATTTTGATTTGCTTTCTTGCTAATTCTCTTTGCTTCATATACTTGATATGTTCCAATTCTAATTCAGTATGTTCTGGTTCTGCTGCACCAGTAGAACTGAAACGGGTAACAAACAATCCATTGGTAAGAAGGGCTGGCTTGGTGGTAGACAACCTAGCTTGACCGATCAAGCTTTTGCTTAGCCAACTTATCATTTGTGGGTGGTGATGTCAGGGATATGGTTGACTGGTATATATGTACTCTTCCATGGTTGAACAAAGCGTGAAAAAAAAAAATTTGATACTTTGAAAAGTTGGTCGTGTAGTTTGCTACATTTTTTCTGGCGTTGCAGTCTGAGAGTTACTTAGGTGATAAAATTAGTTAAGGGGTTCACTGTAAATATGAGTACTAAGTAATTCTCACTGGCCAATTGAAAATCACCAGAAAAAACAATTGAGATTGATTGTAGACTTCACCTTAAATTGTACTCTGTAGTAACATATTTTGTTTGTGTGTTGCACTTGGTGTTTTATTATGCGAATCGGCTTCATACATTGAAAAAGATTATTGATCAATTGTACACTACCAATAGTACTACCAATCTACTGGCAGTTTTCCAACAAAAAGATTTTTCAATCAAACCCACTGTTCACCTGTACACCGTTAGCTTAACACATCACAACTCCACCCCCCAATATTGACTAAAAGATGATGGCTTCTCGTGTATTCACCCGTTCTATGGCTGCCTCTGCCAAGTCCGTCAAACCACCAATTCAATTATTCGGTATTGATGGTACTTACGCCAATGCTTTATACTCAGCAACCGTCCAAGAATCTTCCATGGAAGCCACCTACAATGCTTTAGGTAAGATCGACCAAGCCATTAAGTCCGATTCCAAATTAGCCAACGTTTTAACCAACCCAGCTTTAAGTAAGGACGACAGAGTTGTGCTTTCCAAGGGACTCGCTCAAAAGTTAAGCTTAGATAAGACCACCACCAACTTCTTGGCTATTTTAGCAGAAAACAACAGATTGGGTAACTTTGGTTCCATCTACGAAAAGTTTGGTTTGTTAAACGATGCCTACAATGGTGTTGTTGAAGCCAAGGTTACTTCTGCCAAACCATTAGATTCTAAGATTTTAAGAAAGTTGCAACAATCTATCGGTAAGTCTTCCTTTGTTGGTGAAGGTAAGACCTTGAAGTTGACCAACACTGTCAACCCAGAAATCTTGGGTGGTTTAGTTGTTGAAGTCGGTGACAAGACTGTCGATTTGTCCATTGCCAGTAAGGTTGCCAGATTAAACCAAACTTTGAGAGAAAGCTTATAAGCAGTATTAGCATAATTTCTGCATTTTATTCATTTCGTTATTGAGAAATGTTGAAAGGGAGTGATATTGACAGATAAGGGGAAGCGTGGTATTTTTAGAAGGATAAATTGTATTTAAAGCAGGAATTTGATTATTGAATCAGAATGACACAATTGAGAATTGATTCATATTGAGAAGGTACCTTATTCCATAGTTTTTTGTTTATTGATTCCTTTGATTGTTAGTGTACCTTTGTCCGTTCCATATTGTCTTTTTATGTTTCTTTTAACTATACAGTATATAAGATATACATTATTTATTCCTGCAATAGGATAAAGTCAAACTAAAAAAATTCAACCAGTAGAACCTTGAATGTAACGATCCGCCCGAAGATTAGTATATGCCACTATCTATCACTAACTAGCAACATCATCTAGTCACTAACAAACCTGCAGTTTCGTGTAGCCACTTTGTGACTTCCTTGTAATTTGTTTCATGTCACCTCATGGTGTGACTTCCTTAACCAACCAAAAAAACATTCCCACCAAACCAACTCTTTCCAAACCCATATCTGATCTCCTTCTTAATTTTCACCCATCCACTCATCTGGCAACTCTAAATGGTTCCGAGGGCCTTGCGAACGTTTGTCAATGTATTGACAACTGTCACGGTGGCATTGAACATATTTGTCTATTATTATCCTGATATTCTTAACAACACCAACCAATGTGACTGGCATCATCCCGACAAACTTGACAACATACATCTGACCAAGTTTGAATTTTTAAACAATTGGGTCCCGCCAACCATAATCCACAAATTATCACTCAATTTCCCAAAGATAAGACTCCAAGATAAAAATGAACCAACCGAATCAATTCATATGTTAGCATTTGGAGACCCACAAATAAATGGCAATTGGC